>PVLC010049074.1:0-10219 GCA_004027655.1 Graphiurus murinus | reverse complement strand
TGGGGATTGAACTCAGGGGCATTCTACCTCCGAGCTACACCCCCAGCCCTATTTTTTTATTCTTTATTTTGAAACCGAGTCTCACTAAGTTGCGGAGTGCCTCACTAGGTAGCTGAGGCTGGCCGCGAACCCGGATCCTCCGGTCTCAGCCTCCCGAATGCTGGGATTACAAGCGTGCGCCACCACGCCCGGCTCTGTTGTCTACTTTTTAATTTTTATACTTTTACTGGTCCATTATAGTCTCACATTATAATGTAGGTGACAGTGATAGTGACATACATGTACACAGCACTTGCTGGGCTTTCCCCCAGCTTCCTCCCCAGCCCTCCCTTCCCCATACAGAATACTGAGATTGACAGTGTATTCTCATATATGTACACAACACCAATGAAAGTGTTTCCTTCACTGATTCTCCATCTCTCCCTCCCCTTCCCCTGGACTACCTCCCTGGCTCCATGGAGGTTTCTCCTCCTTTTTTTTTGTGGTACTGAGGATCGAATCCAGGGGCATTCTACCTCTGAGCTATACTTCCAGCCCTATTTTTTATTCTTTATTTTGAAACAGGGTTTCGCTAAGTTTCGGAGGGCCTCATTAAGTAGCTGAGGCTGGTAGTGAACCCGGATCCTCCTGTCTCAGCCCCAAGTTCTGGGATTACAAGCGTGCGCCACCATGCCCAGCTTAGGTTTCTTCTTTATCTGGAGTCTCTCTGGTATCCGGATTACTCCCTAGTTTCTGCATAGCAGAGAAAACATATAACCCTTCACTTTCTGTGACTGCCTAATCTCACTTAACATAATGTTCTTCAGGTCCATCCATTTCCCTGTAAATGATATAATTTTGTTCTTTATTGCTGAGTAGAATTCCACTGTGTGTATATCCCATAGTTTTGTAATCCATTCATCTGTTGATAAGACACCTAGGTTGGTTCCATAGTTTGGCTACTGTGAATTGTGTTGCTATAAACATGAGTATGTATATATTACTAGAATATTCTGATTTCTGTTTAGAAAGATCCCCAGGAGTGGTATACCTGGATCATGTGATGGATCCATTCCCAGTTTTCTGAGGAATCTCCACAGCAGTTGTACTAATTTGCAATTCCACCAACAGTATAGATGAGTGTCTATTTCCCCACCTCACCAGCACTTAATTGTTGTTTGTCTTTCTTGGTGATTGCCATTCTGATTGGGATTAAGATGAAATTTCTGTAGTTGTGATCTGCATCTCCCTGATTGCTAATGATCTGAACTTTTTTTTGTGTGTGTGGTACTGGGGGTTGAATACAAGGGCATTCTACTTCTGAGCTACACCCCAGCCCTATTTTTATTTTTATTTTGAAACAGGGTCTCACTGGGTTGAAGCTGTCCTCGAATCTAAGATCCTCCTGTCTCAGCCTTCCATGTCCTGAGATTACAGGTGTGTGCCACCACACCCGGCTTGATTTTGAACTTTTTTTTTTACTCACATATTTATTGGCATTTGTATTTCTTCTTTTGTGAAGTGTCTATTTAGTTCAACTGTCCATTTCTTTTTGTGTGTGTGCGTGGTACTGGGGGCTGAACCCCGGGGCATTCTACCTCTGAGATACACTCCCAGCCCTATTTTTTACTCTTTATTTGAAATAGGGCTTCACTAAGTTGCGGAGTGCCTCACTAGGTAGCTGAGGCTGGCCGCGAACCTACATCCTCCGGTCTCAGCCTTCCAAATACTGGGATTACAAGCATGTGCCACCACGCCCGGCTCAATTGCCCATTTCTTGACTGAGTTGTTTTTTTAGTGTTGTCTTTTAAGTAATGGCAGAAGATATTTTCCAGCTACTCCTCTGATTCAGAAGACTAATAAGTTTTCTATTTTTAGTTTCCACTCCAATCTTTATTTTCTGCCTTCTACCTGCTTTGGGTTAATTCTTCTTTTTCTGCTGTAGTAAGGTGGAAGATTAGGTTACTGATTTGAGATCATTCTTTTTTTTTTTTTTTGCAGTTCTGGGGATTGAACTCAGGGGCATTCTACCTCCGAGCTACACCCCCAGCCCTATTTTTTATTCTTTATTTTGAAACCGAGTCTCACTAAGTTGCGGAGTGCCTCACTAGGTAGCTGAGGCTGGCCGCGAACCCGGATCCTCAGGTCTCAGCCTCCTGAATGCTGGGATTACAAGCGTGCGCCACCACGCCCGGCTAAGATCATTCTTTTTTAATATAGGCAATTACAATGATTATAACTTTCCCTCTAACCTCCTCCTTTAACTGCATTCCATAAGTTTTGGTATTCTATATCTTCATTTTCATTCATCTTAAGGTGTTTTCTGGTTTCCTTTTTTATTTCTTCTTTGATCCATTAGTTATATAGGAAGATATTGTTTAATTTCTAAGCACTAGTACATCCCCTCTCAATTTTTTTTGGTTATTAATTTCTAATTTTACTCCATTAAAGTCAGAAAACATACTTTGTATGGCTCCTTCTATAAGTTT
The DNA here is from genome assembly GCA_004027655.1 of Graphiurus murinus. Classification (NCBI taxonomy): domain Eukaryota; kingdom Metazoa; phylum Chordata; class Mammalia; order Rodentia; family Gliridae; genus Graphiurus; species Graphiurus murinus. The sequence goes on along the minus strand of PVLC010049074.1, from coordinate 7,751 downwards.
ACTGATGTTTGTTATATGGCCAAGCATACGGTCTGTCCTAGAGTGTTCCATGTGTACTGGGGAATCATGGATATCCTGATGTTAAGTGGAATGTCCTATGCTGTCTGATAGGTCTAGCTGGTTTATAGTGTTAAGTCCACTCTTTCCCTTCTGTTCTTCTGCCTTGCTGAAGTGGAATACTGAAATATACAAGTCATTGCTGAATTGTCTATTTCCCCCTCCATTTTGTCAGTTTTTGCTTCATGGATTCTGGGACTCTGCTGTAAACTGAAGTTTTGCACTGTATCTAAGACAAAGCATGGCTTTGTGCTTTTCTGTTTATCATCATGGTTGGCTCTCTCTCTGCGCCATTCTTGCCTACTATCATTCAATGTGATGCTGCCCTCTCCACACAAAGGATTTTCCCAACCTATCGCTTATCTATTTACTTCTGCCAAAGTGTAATTCATGTAATGGTCATTTCCTAAATTCTTATGTATCTCTGGCTTTCAAGGGGGTGGAAAATAGGGTCTCTCGAAGTTGCCGAAGCTGGCCTTGAAGGTGCGATCCTCCGGTCTCTGCCTTCCAAGTACTGGAATTACAGGATGGCTAATTTGCTGACCACAACTGGAATCACTGATAAGGTCATTACATTTCTCAAGTCTTTAGGTTCCCACTAAATGCTAAGGGATGAGACAAGTTTAGGGTACATGTTTAGGGGTGAGCTGGTGCCCACACAAAGGAAAGTCGATTTAATCTTGGGCTCTCTCCTATTCTTATCCTGAATAGGAACTGTGCCTGTCTTTCTACTGAAATGGCATCCTGATCTAATATGTAAAGGGTAAGGGCAGCCTGGGTCCAATGAACAGCATAAACCCCTAAGAGGTAAGGAGAAGGAAACCAATCAGAACTGCTGTAATCTATCTACTACAAACCACTGGGAACTAGCCAATTCTAACACAAACCGAGGATATTCAATAGTGGCTAGATTAATTAGGAAAAGCAGAAACTGGGAAAGCTGTCCTTCTTAAGATGGGCACATACTTGGACAACCTTTATATAACTGCCTGCTTAGGTTTACACTTATCCTTGGGCATCTTTCTACTCTAAGAGTAACTATTAAATAAATAACAAACCCCATTTCTTAAACACTCAAAAAGTAGCCTCATTCCTACCAAGAAGTATAGAAACAACAAAACAATTTAGCTTCAGTACTTCACTATCAGGATAAATAGTTCACCCTACATAAACAGAGCAGCTGTGGTCTGTGAAGCTGCCCCAAAGCAGCCAGTTCTATTTATCCTCCATCCTACTCATCATATAAATTAGAGTGGACTTTAATATTATTCTCCAAAGAATATTTATGGAAGATAGCAGAAAAGCACATATTTTTACTCACATCAAATATTAAAAAAATAGTTTAAACTTAAAAGAAACTCAGCAGTAATATTTAAAAAAAAATTTCTAGCACAGTCAGATCAACCATTCATGTATAAATTCTACAAAATATTTTATGAATTGCAAAGCATGGTTAAGATTATATTATATAAAGTATTAAACTTAGGCTTTACATATTGTTAATGAGAATAAAAATGGATATAAATTTGAGAATTAAAAAACTACACTATCACCTATAAGAATACGTTTTATTTTGCTTTGCGGAGCTGGGGACTGCTAGGCAAATGCTCCACTGCTGAGCTGTAACCCAGCCCTACGAAGGTTTTTTTTTTTTTTGGTGGCACTGGGGATTGAACCAGAGGCATTCTACCTTCGAGCTGTACCCCAAGCCCGATTTTATTTCTTATTTGGAAACAGGGTCTTACTAGGTTGATAAGAGTCTCACTACTTGTTGAGGGCTGTCCTCGAACCTGTGATCCTCCTGTCACAGCCTCCCAAGTACTGGGATTACAGGCATGCGCCACCATGCCGGGCTCTACAAAGTTGTTTTTATGACAAAAGAAAACAATACACATTACAAGTTAAAAAGAATTACTGCCCCATATCAGAATCAAAACAATGACAGTTTAAGTGTGTACATACATCTGCTCGACCTCCTCTCAACTGCGTTTTTGCCAGTCTTCAAGGTGTCCTTGCCCGTGTGCTGTAATTTTGATTGATTCTGCTGATGGTCATTAGACAACTTGCCTCCATTTCTCCTGCCATTCATCACCATGTTCTTGGATTCTCCCAACCACTTCATACCCACAGACAGCCTGACCCAGGTGCATTTAGTCTCTCTCTTCAAATAGCTTAGAGAATAATTTCAATGTTCTCTCCTAACAGAAACAAAATATGAAACACAAAACAAAATGGGGAGGTAAATACATGAAAGAGCATGCTAAACAAACCCTAAAAAAGATACATATGATTGAAATTAGTAACTAAAGACCAGATTGGCTTTCCCCAACCATACCACGTCCTCTTCAGGACAACAGCACCCCAGACTAATCACAGTGTAAACCATGTAAGGCAGAGATTCATTCTGACTTGTTTATCCCTTGTGCTTAAAATAGCGACCAGGAAATAGTAGGTGCTCAATAAATATTTACCTTCCAGCTACTAACCAAAATGAGTCATCTTTGCTCCTTCTGCTGAGATCTAGGTATAGCTCGAATATACTGAAATTGCAGTTTCTGATAAGGCTTTATAAGCTTTGAGTAAACTACAAGGAAATCCTCTCGTTTGCCCCAAAGAAAGCTTAGGAAAAAGCATGGATGTGGCATTTTGTCCATTACAGTAAAGGAATACTGTTATGCTAGCTACTCATTACTTATAGAGAAAACTACAAACAAAATTTAGCAGAGGGACATGAATAAGGAAAATTAGAAACTTCACATCTTTTTGTTATTAGTTTGAGGTCACTGTTCATGGTGTATAAAGAACCAATATTCAAATACTGAAGTAGTACCCATGTAGAAATATCTGTCTCATCAATCCCATGTGACCACAACAAAATTGAGACACCATTATATATTTGGCAATATAGAGGTATTCCTCATAATCTAAAAAAAACTTTTTTGACAGTACTGGGGATTGAACCCACGGGCATTCTACCTTCGAGCTATACCCTCAGCCCTATTTTTAATTCTTTATTTTGAAACAGGGCCTAAGTTGCAGAGGGCTTCGCTAAGTAGCTGAGGCTGGCTGTGAACCACGATCCTCCAGTCTCAGGCTCCCAAGTACTGGGATTACAAGCGTGCACCTCCACAACTGGCTCGTTATCTGAATTTTAATTAGTTGGATTTGGGAACTGAATGGTTTTGGATAGTTGAAGATGCTCATAATGGTAAGATATAATAAATCATGTTTGTTGCTAATGGAATAAGAAAAATGATGTCCATTATATTATTCATTATAGAATTATGCTTTAATCTAAATCAGACTAAAAAGGCCCTAAGATAAGAAAGTACAAATATACAACTAACTAACTTACCCCCTTCCCTTCCCTCCCCTCCCCTCCCCCCCCTCCCTTCCTTCCTTCACTCCCAGTCCTATTTTATTTTTTTATTTGGAAACAGGGTCTCAACTAGGTTGATGAGAATCTCACTACTTGCTGAGACTGTCCTCAAACTTGTGGTCCTCCTGTTTCAGCTTCCCAAGTACTAGGATCACTGGTGTGTGCCACCATGTCAGGCTTTTAAATATACAACTTTAAAATCTAAAAGGACTTTAAACAGTACAACTCCAATTTATAGATCAAACTGGGGCCCATGCTAATGCTACACAGTCAGCCTGCAAAGGAAACATGAGAAGAGCCCAGCATTTCTGCCCAAGGATCAACTATATCAGGCAAGGTTCAATTTCCCTTACTTTTCCCAAACATATTGAGAAGTACAAATGATGCTTTGGTGCTTTGTGTGTGTTTGTGGTACTGTAAATTGAACCCGGGGGTACTTCACTTCCAAGCTACACCACAAGCCTTTTTTTTTGCGGTACTAGGGACTGAACTCGGGCATTCTACCTCTGAGCTATACCCCCATCCCTATTTTTTATTCTTTATTTTGAAACAGGGTCTCACTAAATTGCGGAGTGCCTCAAATTGCTGAGGCCGGCCACGAACCCGGATCCTCTGGTCTCAACCTCCCAAATGTTGGGATTATAAGTGTGCGCCACCACGCCCAGATCCTAATTTTTTTTTTTTTCTCCTTCTTTTCGTACTGCTGGGGATAGAATTCAGGGGCATTCTACCTCTGAGCTAAACCCTCAGCCTTATTATTATTATTTTTTAATTTGGAATATGCCGGATGTGGTGGTGCACACTTGTAATCCCAGTACTTGAAAGGTTGAGACTGGAGGATTGCGGGTTCGCAGCCAGTCTCAGCTACTTAGTGAGACTCTCTGCAACTCAGTGAGACCCTGTTTCAAAATAAAGAATAAAAAATAGGACTGGGGGTGTAGCCCGGAGGTAGAATGCCCCTGGGTTCAATCCCCAGTACCACAAAATAAATAAATAAATAAATTTGGAAACAGTGTCTTGTTAAGTTGCTGAGAGCCTCACTAAATTGCTAAGGCTGGCTTTGAACCTGGGCTCCTCTTGTTCCTCCTGTTTCAGCCTCCCAAGTACTGAGATTATGGGTGCCTACCATGCCTGGCTTCCCCCAGCCCTATTTTATATTTTACTTTGAAACAGGGTCTCAATAAATTGCTGGTGTTTTGTTTTGCTTGGGAGGGGTAATTGGGGACTGAAACCAGGGCCATGCACATGTTAAGCACATGCTCTATCACTGGGCTACATCCCCAGCCTCATGATAAATGATTTCAGTACTCCCATTAATGCATACCCAGGGATGCCTTTAATACTATTCAACGGAAACATATGAAACAAACTTTTACTTTGCCTCAGGACTCTGTAAATTTACACTGGGATAAAATGTGCATGTGAACATGCTCAGGAGAAATATTTTGTAAAAAAAAATTATTTTGGTGGTATTGGGGATTGAACCCAGGGGTATCCTATCTCCAAGCTATACCCCCAGATCTACTTTATTTTTTTATTTTGAAACAGGGTCTCACTAAGTTGTAGAGGGCTTCACTTAGTTGCTGAGGCTGGCCACAAACCTGCAATCCTTCAGACTCTGCCTTCCAGTACTGGGATTACTGGCATGTACCACCACACCCTGTCCCCCCCCCCTTTTTTTTTCCATTTTGAGACAGTCTTGCTAAATTGACAAGGCTGGCTTCGAACTTGCAATCTTCCTGCCTTGGCCTCCTGAATATAGCTGTGATTATAAACGTGTGCCACACCATCAGGTAAGCAGCAAGCGCAGTATACTTTTGAAGCATGTAGACACAGAAGATTGAAAAACAAAGCTATGTACCATGGCTCTCTTTTACCTTACTCCCTTTTAGTCTGGCTAATTCAGTTAAGCCCCAGTTCCATGTTTAGGCCCTTACAAAGTCTTCCTTGAGCCTCACTGCCAAATCCCATTGCCTATCTCTACTACAAGACTTAAGCAAAAGCCTTTAGGTCACTACAACTAACTGTCCTCTTTCTTACTTGATTAAGAGTTCCCAAGGTCAAGAATCCATTTTCTTAACTCTGACCCCAGTATCTTGCGTAACACAAAGCAGATCAGAGGCACTCAACTGATGAAAGAAATAAAATGAGGTTGTAGTCTAAACTAGGTCACGAACACTGTATTTTTTTTTTTTTTTTTTGTGGTGGTACTGGGGATTGAACTCAGGGGCATTCTACTTCCGAGCTACACCCCCAGCCCTATTTTTTATTCTTTATTTTGAAACAGGGTCTCACTAAATTGCGGAAGGCCTCACTAGGTAGCTGAGGCTGGCCGCGAACCTGGATCCTCCTGTCTCAGCCTCCCCAATGCTGGGATTACAAGCGTGCGCCACCACGCCCGGCGAACACTGTAATTTTTTAAACTATAAATTAAAGGTACTGCCTGACCTCTTCAAGTTCTGTTCTTTCTCAAGATGCCCACAGTGCTAAGGGCAGCAAGAGAAACTCCTGCACAGACAGAGACATGTCAAGACTCAGCCACCACCACCAGTAACTTCCCTACCATCCGCCAATATGCCTTCTGGCTCAGCCCCTTGTTCTGTATCTCCAAAGAAAAAGGAAAGAACAAGAAGGGAAAGTGCTTTTTCTCCTTTAGGGAATTCATCCCCAGAATATTCCATATGACACACAACTTATGGATAATGACTGGAAGAATATGCTTCTAAGACTCATAGGAATCCTAATTTTTCTCAGTGATAAGCGCTAAAGAGAATCTATGTATATGGAACAGAAGAGAAACTTTAGAACTAAAGAACTTGAGACAGACACAAGAAATAGCAAGCCATCTCTCTATGGAGAATCCTTACATTCTCACCAAGATCCCCATTCAGGAGATTCAAAGCAGAGAATCTAAGGATGGGGCCCCCTGGGGATGAGCTCCAGAATGGTGGTAGTGCAAACTCCAGAACAAGGACTGCTATTACTTACTGACTCATTTTATCAACTGTCAGATGACAATTTTTTTTTAAAAGGAACTGGGGATTGAACTGAGGGGCATTCTACCTCCAAGCTACACACCCAGCCCTATTTTTTGTATTCTTTATTTTGAAACAGGGTCTCACTAAGTTCTGGAGAGCCTTACCTAAGTAGTTGAGGCTGCCACGAACCTACGATCCTCCTGTCTCAGCTTCCCAAGTACTGGGATTACAAGCATGTGCCACCATGCCCAGCCAAGAAGACAAAATTTAAGAAAAATTATAGAATAGAAATTTTACTTTGAGGAAATTATATCTATAATCCTATTTTTCCTGAAAATTAGAAATGTCCATCAATAAATCATTTCAGCAGTGGCACCCTTTAAGCCAAGTTTGTAGAACATACAGTGAGATCCACTCTAATTTTTACATAATTTCAACAAAATTGTTAAGAACTGAGACTTAGGTCTCATCTATATTAGGGACAACCTACTGGCTTCAGTATGAACTGAAGGCCCCATAGTGTAATAAGCAGTCTGTCAATCACAGAACGAGGCTGAGTTTCTCTAGCATGAACGCACGGCGTGTGTCTGGACACAGCCTAGCAGAGACGGCCATACTTTCCACAGAGCCGTATGATGACAGTGGTCAGTAACGCCGAGACCTTACTTAAGCTCACAAATGAAAATTCTGTAAAAGAAGTCATAATAAAGTAACTCTGGAGCTCTTTATAAAATTTCAGCTCAATGTGAATATATACTCTACTAATTCCCAAGTCACCATGGTTCTGCCCTGAGTGTGAAATCTGTTCTTGCTGGCATGATCTTTCCTACAGGACTACAAAAGCTCACCCAAGTGGATACCTACGTGGACTAAGGAAAATTAAGAGCTGAAGGCACTGGTGGATAGCGAAGCCTGAAGGCTTCATGGCTACCACAGAGGCCCCTATCAACAAAGAAGGGCGCAGTGTCTCTGCCACGGAGCGCAGTGGACTCACGGGAATAACCAATGGTCTTGATGTGGTTGACAGTATATGAACCAATTAGCCACTGATTATACTTAGAAATAAAAATGCCTCAATTTTAGCACAAAACTGGCAGAAAAAGGAAAATTAAGTGGAATAAGTATAAATCTTTCTCTAATTTCCCAGTATAAATACACCAGAAAAATTGTTAGACATCTACTACATTCCAGATACTACCAGAGGCACTGAGGATACAGCCTCACTTGTGCTTATACTAGTATTCTTTTTTTTTTTTTCAGTACTAGGGATTGAATCCAGTGTCATTCTGCATCTAAGCTACACCCCCAATCCTATTTTTTTTTTTGCAGTACTAGGG
>PVLC010049073.1:0-10549 GCA_004027655.1 Graphiurus murinus | reverse complement strand
GCTGCAGTGACATTTTTTAATCTTCTTCTGTCACTCTTTGAGCGGTTATTTCAAGATTATTTTACTCACCTGCCATTCACCCTCTCATCTAAATTTCAATTTGTTTCCATGTTTTAGTGTATCATATTTTGGGGGGGAGCATATATGAGAAATCTTTTCTAATACTTGGCAGATGACATTTCTTTTGGATAAAAATAAAACTTTTATGTTGTTTTGTGCACCCCTTACCCCCAGCTGACTATAAGTGACCAGGAAAGGCAGAAACAGCAAGAGAATAAATATCACAAAAGAAAACAATTCTGGTCTAGGCTCTAGTTGAAGATTACTAATTGAATTTAGTTATTACGTCTCTCTAGTTTCCTTCATTTGGAATAGTTCTTAGTCTTGTTTTTTTTTTTTTTTTTTTTTTTTTTTTTTTTTTTTTTTTTTTTTTTTTTTTTTTTTTTTTTTTTTTTTTTTTTTTTTTACTACCTGGATATTTTTGATAAAAATAAACAAGTAATTTTGTAGAATGTACCTGAAATTGGGATTGTCTGATATTTTCTCACAATTAGATTTAAGTTATACATTTTGGGGGAGGGGGAAGGAATAATTAAGAATTGTTGCTGTCTTTCTAAGTGAACCAGCAAGTACATGATGCTAATTTATTTTACTGCAGATGATGCTGTTAATCCCCTCATTGAGGTGGTATCTGCCAGATACTATTTTAGTATTTACATTATTTTTAAAATTTATACTGTTATATCTGCCAGTTACTATTTTTCTGCGCATTTTTCAGTATTTTTTAGAGAATACAGAATATCTATGTAAATATACTATTTCTTGTCAAATTTCACTCACTGATTTTGGTATCCAAGTTAGGAAAATTAGAATAAGGACTATTAATTAATCTTATTGTAATGTTCACTTCCTGATTTTCACAAATATACTATATCCATCCCAGAGAATATTTTTATTTTAAGGGGAGCAATGAAACATTTAGAATAAAATTAACAAACATATAGTTCATTTTATATGAACTACATATTCATATATGTTACAGGCATATAAGAGATCTTAGTGAGTTCAAGAAGGCAAACCCACTAACACCAGTGAGTGAAAGAAGGCATTGCAGTATGACCACAATGATAGACCAGGCCCAGATCATGAAGGACTGGTTCCGCTGTCAGAGGGAATTTGTGTTTTATTCTCAGTGCAACGGAAGGTAGGCAAAGCAGGGGAATGGTATAATCTTGTTTATATTTTAAGATGAGTTCTTATTTTGTGCAGAATAGATTTGAAGAGACATAAGAATGATATTAGGGAGACGGATTGCCAGAAATCTATTCTGGAGTCAGTTTAGAATAGTTGAGAAATTGAAGAGAGAGACTTGAGCAGATCTAAGATATATTAAGGGGATAGACTTATGAACACTTGACCAATGAATATCTGAATTTGGGAAACAGTGGGGTGATAATAGTCATTTCTGAGTTTCTGATTTAGCAACAATAGAGAGTAGAGACATTCAGTAAGATGAGAAAGGCTGGGAAGTGGAAAGCCTGAAGTTTGAGTTTGGCATGTTAGATGTGAGATGCCTGTGGGAGCAAGGAGACGCAGGTAGTGAGATACATGAGTTGAGAGTTTAGAATAGAATCCTGACATCGGAGTCAATGGCAGTAGAGATGGTATCTGAAGACACTGGAATAAAGAAATAAAAGATAAAGAAAGAGGAATGATGCTTTGAGAAGCCCAGCATTTGGAGGTCGAGTTGAGGAAGAGCCTACAAAGAGATCACAAGGGAACGAACAGAGAGGTGGGAGTCATAGAAAGTACATGTGGTAATAATGAAACCAAGAAAGAAGAGCGTGGCAAGAAGGAGTGGATGCTAAATGTTTTCTAATTTGTGGATAATTCAAATAACAGAAGATTGAAACTCTTACTGGCCGAGTGGAAGTGATCTTGGCAAGAATAAAGTGGAAGGGTGCAAAGAAAATTCATTTAGATATGAATCATACTGGAAGGGAGGGAGAGAGTGGTGACAGCATGTGTAGACTAATATTTCCAGGTGTCTGGCAGAAAACAGAAGAAAAGGAAAATTGGAGGGGTGTGTCTGTGTGTGTGTGTGTGTGTGTGTGTGTGTGTGTGTGTGTGTGTGTTACTGGGGACTGAACCAAGGATCATTCTACCTCTTTGAAATAGGGTCTCGCTAAGTTGCTGAGGCTCTCCCTAAATTGCTGAGTCTGGCCTTGAACTTGCGACCCTCCTGTCTCAGCCTCTCAAGTACTGGGATTATAGTTGCATGCCACCATGCATATTGTGAATAAAGCTTTAGAGAAGATTGGAAACTTTGGAATCCTTCACCCCCTGACACTGATAGCTTAAAACACTAATTCTTGGAATTTAGGTCAGAGATTATACAGAGAAGAGGCTCTGAAAATTTGGAGATAATAAAGGATATATGAAGTACTCTTCTTGAGCTAATGGGAAAGTTTGCTAACTAGAGAAAGTCGATGTTTGTGTTCAGCATTTCAAAGTGAGATCTATATGCTAGGAATATAATATTTCTCCAATTATGCTCAGATTTTCAAATGTAAATGTATTGGAGTCAAATAAAAGTATAAAGCGTATACATGGACCAGTAGCATTGGTATTACCTCAGAACTTGTTAGACATAGAAACTCTTAGACTCCATCCTCAGAATCAGAATCTGCATACTAAGAAGTTCGGGGGAGGTAAAGGAACATTAAGGTTTGAGAAGCACTTTTTCCTCCTCATGTTTTTTTTTTTCACAGAATCAGGGAGTTGAGCAGATGTGCCTCATCACACACTAGGCTTATCACATGCCAGTTGTATTACCTTTGGGAGGCTACTTAATTTCCCTGTGAGGCTTTTATATTTGAAAAATATGATTAATGATGATTCATACCTTATGCTATTGCTGTGAAGATTGTTAGATAACATGGCAAACAGCACCCACCATATAGGAAATTCTGAAATAATGACTGTTTCATTATTTCATGATGCTGTTTTCATCATGAGAGAGGGTGACTTAAGCAGATCATGGAGAAAGACCATGGACAATAAGAGGGGAAGAGGCAGCTAGGCCAGGGGCTAAGTGCATTATCTGTATGAATGTTCAGTTCTCTACGAATAGCAAAAGGACTTGAGGTAGGGAAGAAGGTAGAAATTCTAAAACTAACACAGGAAATAAACAAGAGGGTGGTGGAAGCATGGTAAAGGAGAAAGGATCATTTACTCAGGTCGTAGGAATGGAAAGGAGCAGAAGGAAGCATGGAAAACCAAGAGAGAAATGGCTGGGCATTGCATTTGGAAAGCAATGAGATCCTCCTTCCCATTTATAAGCCCAAGGAGTCTGAGTCTTTGCCCTGTCTCTTATCAGCAGGTGGTGTTACATACGCCATTGAGGCTCTCTGATATGGTTCATATCCTCCATTTTCCAGTTGTGCTGGCTCCCACACTGCTCTGTTAATACCATTATGTAACATTCATTGCAAGATATGTGATTGTGTTTCCTTATCTGTCTCTCCTCACTAGACCAAGAGGTCTTGAAAGATAGGATCTGTAGCATAGAGATTTCACTGTGGAATGGTGATCACAAACATACATTACTTTCCTCTGGTCTAGGCTTCTAACATCTCTCATCTAACTGGTGCAGAATATCCCGATTAGCAATTCACTAATCTTTCTGTACACATCATGGAAAAAGATCTTTCAAAAATGCAAAATATTTGTGCAGTCCATTTGTTTAAGTTTTAGCTCTTTCTGCTAAGCTTGGAAATGGCCTCCTATGGGGTAAAACCCTCTGTGATCTGCTCCTGATAGTTCTTTTCACTTGATTCTTGCTTGTTGCTCAGACTATACTCTGACCTAATTGCACCTTTCCTAGTTCCAAATGTGATGGTAGTGCGTGAATATATATCCCACCTTCCAAAGGACATGTTTTCCCTGGAACCTGCAAATATGATCTTATTTGGAAAAAGAAGTCTTTGCAAATGTAACTAAGTTATAGATCTCAAGATGAGATCATCCTGGTGTAGGATAGGCCCTCAATTTAATGTATCCTTAGAAAATACAGGAAAAGTCAGAGAAGGAGAAGGTGCCTGGGTGACTGAGACTGGAGTGATGCATCTACAAGAGGAGGAAGTCTGGAGATTTCCAGCAGCTCCCAGGAATTAGAAGAAAGGTATGAAGAATGCTTTGTCAAGCTTTGGAAGGAAATAACCTGCTGGCACCTTGATTTCAGATTTCTAGCATCCAGATTTATTACATATTCCTGTCTGGTTTTTTTTTTTTGTTTATTTTTTGCAGTACTGGGGATTGAACCCAGGGGCATCCTACCTCCAAGCTGTACCTCCAGCCCTATTTTTTATTTTTTTATTTTGAAACAGTGTCTCACTAAGTGGCAGAGAGCTTCACTGAGTAGCTAAGGTTGGGATTGAACCTGAGATCCTCCTGTCTCAGCCTCCTAAGTACTGCGATTACAAATGTGCATCACCACACCCAGCTCATTCCTGTCATTTTAAGGTGCCAACTTTGTGGTGATTTGTTAGGCAGCCCAAAGAATGAACACAGTGCTGCTGCATTGTTTTGCCTCGGGGGAAGAACACATTGGATGATTTCCTCATCATCCATTGCTCAGTTAAGTCCTCTTATCTTTCATATACTACCTTTCTATTCCCTCTAGAAAGCCTACATCACACCTAAGACGGTTACTCTTCCTACCTCTTACTTCCATGCAATCCTCTATTGTAAAACTCACATATTGCACTGTATATAACACATCGTTTTATGAGTTTTCTCTTGGTGACCCATCTGTTGGGATGTAAGTTCTGTTATGGCAGGATGTGTGTAGCTCATTTATTTCTGTGTCCTGTAGAATGTAGTGAAGTGCTCAGCACACAGTACTTACATATTTGTTGCTTCAGCAAACAGGAGATGGCATTTGAAAAATTAGAATTTCACTAGAAGGTGAACAGGCCAAGTATATCATAATCAGATGAAATGGATTTTGCAAAGACAGGCAGGAATGAATGCTTGTGGTCCAATGGGGGAATTAACTGTATGGAGAGTCATGGGTGGAAACAAGGAAGAAAATGCTCATTTGAGTCAGAGTATTTAGGACTGCGTCTGCTGTACCAGGACTTACAAACTTAAATACCTACAGGTAATATGAAAAAGTGAAGAATACAGAGTATTTCATGTTATTCTAAATTATACTCTTAAGAATCAATAGACTGAGCACCATCATAAATAGCATTTGGTTGGGAGAATCAAAGAGTAGTGGAAAGTGTGGTGAACCCCAAAGCACATACTCTATTCAAGGCGCAGTGTTATGTAAATGTGGAAATTCAGAATAGTAGTATTAGATATTATGCCTTTTTCTAAGAGACTCCACAAATCTAAAATTTTATATGAAAAGACTAAGTTTATAAATTTTGACAGTTACTTCAATTTTTTTTTCTACTAGTATGACTATCAGTACCCTGAGACCTAACAAAATATACCTACACGTTCTATATAACTTGAGGGACACAAACTTGTGATCTCTCTTAAGCAATTGGAAGAATAAATGTCTATGATAAAACTTTACTAAGTTTCTTTGCCTGGGTCTAAAGGACCAGGAAGCAATGGCATGCAGTTGATTACTAAATTGTAATGTAAAGAGAAGGACATTTACCTTCTAGGATTCAGAGGGCACGACTTTGAAGATATGTTTGGCTCCAGAGATAGAAGGTTGGTAACCAATTTTGGTTTGTTATAGAGCAGAAATACTCCTATTCTTTGTATAAATTCTCAATTAATAGAGGCAATAGAATATGATAAGGTTAATTTTTCATTCACAAATTCTGGAATATATGCCTTGAGCACATATTAATGCCAGCTACTGTTCAAGGCACAGGGGTTGGAGCATGGGGACAAAGACAGCAAAAGAGTCTGCTCTCAGAGAGCTTCCATTCAATAGCACTCTTCAAAACCAATGAAGCCATCTTCCCTATATACTGTCTCACACCATAACATGCTTTAAAATAGCATAGGTCCCTTTGAATGCTCTTGTTTTGCAGGATAATTACATTCTGTTGGCCTTTCATTAGCTTTCTCTAATGGTGTCCTTGGCCCCTGTGCTCAAGTCATTAGCTTGTGTTAATTAGAATTCCACAAATATACTTGAAATGCCATCACCCTAATTTCAAAAATAAAATTATTGGCTGCATCTTTAAGCATTAAATTCTACATAATTTATTTATATCCTCTGTGAGGTAGCCTACAACTAGACATGACTGTTAGAGATTTTGACTTCTTTTTTGGCCATTAATGCTAAATTGACTGTAGTTATAAAATATTCAAATTAAAAGGCAATTAATTTTTAATATAAGTTTTTTTCTTTAATAGGATTTAAATGGGTTGGAAACAAAGGAGATTCTGTTAAGTAATTACTACAGGGGCATAATAGGACAAAATAGTGAACATAGAACACTATGTAAACACCAGCTATTAGTTTAACTATATTCTTAAATATATACATAGGATTGGAGGAGAAGTGGGAAAGTTGAATAGGAAACCAAATTCATAGTTTACCACAATATGAAACATTAGCTACTGTCTAAAACTGACAAGAACTAGCAGTGAGTTTATTGTTAATAAATAATGGCAATATCAGCAGAAACAGCTGAAAGCTGAGAATGTTTGCTACTGAAAAGAGGTGGGAAGAGGTGAGGTCAGGGCCTGTTGTAATAAGGGCCACATTTCTTTTTGATCTGTTTATAGAGACTTTTTCAGATTAAAAAAAATGCTTTCAAATTAGTTAAAGGAAGAAACTTTGTATCCTTACATGTTTATTTTAGTTTTTAAAGGGAAAAGAGGAAAAACAGTACTACTCATTGTGAAGGTGAGACAGGAAGTTTGCAGGTTCAAGACCAGCCTCAAAAACCTAGCAAGACCTTGTTTCAAAATAAAATAGGTCTGAGGATGCAGCTTGGAGGGAAAATGCTTCTGGGTTCAATTCTCAGTAACACACACACACACACACACATACACACACACACACACACATAATACTCACAGGTTTATAAGATATATAGAATAGTCAAGGCATATCAAAATGTGAGATGTGAATGTGAATTAAGTTACCTGAATTCAGAATTGGTTTTGACAGCTTCAATAAATGAGTAAAAAATCTTCACCAGGTTCTCAGTAGTGTCACTTCTAGGCTTAGGTGAGGCAGAGACACAGGAGTGGAGGGAACAGACCTGGACCTAAAATGTGCTGTTAATACGTAAGGAAAGGAGCAGGAGAGGAAAGACAGATTTAAACTATGAGTCACTCAGTTTACTACTGAGCCAAGTGGGTTTACTTCAATACTCTATTTTCTTTACTTTCTTAGTTAATATTTACATTTTTAATTTGCATGTGTGTCAGTGTTCTATAGTATGAATATATTTCCTAAAAGCTCAACACATTCGATAGAGTCAAACATATCACTTGCATTTTTTTTTCCCCTTGGAACCACCTCTCTGGAGCCTGCTTTCTGCCTGCCTCAGTCTAGGTGGGCCAATCTCTTTGCCAGCTGCTCAGATACTATCCTGGCATTTTTGTTCACTGTTTCTTGGACCTAGTTACCTTGATCTCTTAGATTTTTATCTTTGTTTTGTTGGGAGTATGTCCTCTCATAGCTTCCTAAAAAAATGTGACAGTTAATTGAAAATTTCAGTTTAGGGGGATTAAAGACGGCAGAATAGAGGAAGGCAGTGTGTTTTGTGTTTTGGCTGCTCTGAGACTTAGAACTCAACAGGAAGACTGCATCTTGGCAAGGGAAGAAAAGCAGTCAGAATGCAACAACAACAAAAAAAGACAATCAAAATGTGGTTGAATTGGAGGCAGCTCAGAGTAGAGGACTAAAAAAAAAAAAAAAGCTCCATGAATCTCATCTGGTGAACAGAGATTGATGCTATCTTGGCAAGGCTGAACCAGGGCTGGTGGCTTATTGGACCAGCAGACATCAGAGACCAACTCTAGCAAAGAAGAAGTTAAATCTTGTAGAGACAATGATTGCAGAAAACCAACACCAAAAGCAATCACATTCTTTTCTCCACTCTCAAATACCTCAAGGCAGTGGCTTCCTAGACCACCTAGCCAAACCTCCTAGCAAACTCCTGTGGGTGCAGCTAAACTCAGCAGGACCAAGAAACAACAGGCCTTCTTGTGGGGACCCCAGTAGCTACATCCTTCCTCTTCAGGACCACAGTGAATCTCCTGGCCAACCAGCCAAATTATCCAGCGAACTCCAGTAGCTACACCTGAATCCCTGGGCACCAAGAAACTATGGATGCTTCCTTCAGGGACCTGGGTGGCCCTCCTCAAAATGTGAGTTTGCAAATAATCCTGGTGGAAGCTTGCATGGCTGCAAGAACTTTCTTGGCAACAAACAAACCCACAGGATCTGTGAGTTTGCAAACCATCCCTGCAGAGGTGGAGGCATAAGATATAATCAGACACAGCAGAAACAGGAATTATCAGACAGTCCCTAGGAACTCACATGGGTAGTAACTAGGGTTGGCACTTTTCCCTCCTCCTGCAGGATCTCTAGTGATTACTGCAGGACTGCCAGAAATGGTGTCTGTGAGGTGAAATAACACAGCCTACCATGCTACAGACTCAGAGGACTATAAATTGTCTCCCGGTGGTGTTTGGGCACCATAAGTACTAAGGTCAGTGGCCAGCAAGGTCTCATAGGACTTAAGCTGCCCAGAGCAGCAGCAGTGTCTCTGGGGTTAAATAACTCAGCCACTCAAGCCCCAGGCTCAGAACAGTACAATTTCTCTCTGTCAGGGTTTAGGCTTTGAAATAAGAGAGATAAGAGGCTAGGGACCAGCAAGATTTCATGTAAAAGCAGCTGAAGGAGCAACAGCAGTGTCTCTGGGGGAATTTATCAAAGATAACTTGCTGCAGACTGGGATTACAACACTCTCTTGACCAGCAGAGTTTGGGCCTGGTGATCATGCATGCCAGTGGCTGTCTGGGCTGTAGGTGATAGCAATCAGTGGTTTAGCAGCAGTGTTCCTGGACCATCAAAATTCAGCCAGATAGACCACGAGTATGGAATGTCATAATCTTTGGCCCTGATGGGTTTGTACCCAGTGACCACAGATGCCAGAGAGGCCAACACCCCACATGATTTCACATGTTCACAATCAGAGTAGTGATGGTGTCCTTGGGGCATTATATCTCAGCCTCCAGACCACAGGCTCTAAACAGCCATTATATTCTCTGGCCCTGCTGAGTTTGGTCCCAGAGAGTATGGAAGACTACAGCTAATCAGACTCCTGCTTACTTGCACAAGGAACTACATGATGTTAAAGAGGTTCTGAGGGCCAAACTCAAAAGTCTTATTATATGAGACATACTTAGTGAGGGAAATATATACCCCCCCAGCATAAGCCTTATTGTAAAAGGATAACAGATAAACATTGGATTCCCACATAAAGAGGAAGAAGATGCCAAGACAAAAAAGATACAAAACTAAGAATTCTGAAAACGTGAGAACAATTGTCAAAAAAGAAATGATAAACTCCCGCAACTCAACACCATGGGATATCATCTTTATTGAGCTACAGAAAATGCCGGAAAGAGAATTCAGAATTTTGATTTTTATTATGATCAAAGGTATTAAAATGAAATCAGAGAAAGTGTATGGGAAATGAAAAACATATCAATAGAGAAATTGAAGTCCTGAATAAGAACCCCAAAGGGGCTCTGAGGGAAATGAAGGAGATGATACAGTAGTTAAAGACCTAAATAAAAACTACCTCTGGAAGACTAGACCATATGGGAAATAAAGTCTCACTCTTGGAAGACAGCTCATTCAAAATTGACCACACAGTCAACAATATAGAGAAGACAATACAACAACACGACCAGAGCAATTCATAAATATGTGATAATATGAAACAACCTAACCTACAGAAAATAGGCATAAAAGGTCTAGAAGCATGAACCAAGAACATTATAAGTCTCTTCAGAGAAATAATATCAGGTGATTATTCAAACATTGAAAACAAGTTGGATGTCTATGTATAGGAAACAGTCAGAACTCAAATAGAAAAGATCAAAGGAGTTCTCCATGCCACATAATAATCAAAATGTCTAACATGGAGGTCAAGGAAGGACTCTTAAATGTATCAAGAACAAAAGAATGGCTGACATTCAAGGGTAAAACAATAAGAATCACTTTGAACTTCTCAATCTAAATTATGAAAGCCAGGAGTGACTGGTATGATGTATTCCAGATCATGAAAGAAAATAACTTCTAACCAGCACTGCTATATCCACCAAATATATTCTTCAAAATTGGCAGAGATATAAAAACCTTCCAAAATAAGCAGAAACTAAAAGAATTCATGACAACTAAGCCAACATTAGAAAAAAATAATGGGAAACAAATAATCTCTCAATTATAACATTGCATTTCATTGAATGTCAAAGATCTAAACTCCCCAACAAAAAGTCATAGACTAGCAATGTGTATTAAAGAACACAATCCAACTATATGCTG
>PVLC010049072.1:0-10654 GCA_004027655.1 Graphiurus murinus | reverse complement strand
TATGTTGCTGAGAGCCTCGCTGAGTTGCTGAGGCTAGCCTCTAACCTGCAATCTTCCTGTCTTAGCCTCCTAAGTACTGGGATTATAGGTGTGCACCACCATGCCCAGCTTGGACAGGTCAACTTTTTAAAGAATTGCCAAAGTTAGTACATCTGTTCCTGTCTCCCGTTCCTCAACATCCTCCAGTCTGGAGTCCATCTTCCTCTCTATGTTAAAACAAAAACCTCTAACCAGACACTTCCAGGCCTATCTCTCTGAGTGTTTCAGCAGCATGGGGCCGGCTGCCCCTACCTCATGCTGGAAACACTCATCTCCTTTGGCTTCTGAGATGCTTCCCCTCCCCCACTAGTCTGCTTTTTCTGCTGCCATTCTGACTTACCTCCTCTTAAGCTCCTTAGTTTGTGAAGTTCCTAAAAGCTCAGTGTCTGTTCTCATTCTCTTCTGTGCTGCCTAGACTCTGATACTAGGCATACACCTGTGCCTCTAGCTTTAAGTGCTAACTGTGTGCTCTTTACTCCCACACCTCTCCAGAGGGCCTTCTCTTCTGAGCTATTTGTCCGGCCAGCTGAATGATACTGCTTCTTAATAGCACTCAAACGCTTCCAACTCAACATATACAAGACCAGCCCCAACTGGTCCCACCAACCAGCCCCAACTGGGACCTCTTCCATTGTGATCGAGGGTCTCTCCTTGACCCTTCTCTTCAACCTAGCATCCAGAAAATCACACGGTCATGGGATGCTGTCTCCTGGACATCTTCCATGTGTCTGCATTGTCTCTAGCACCTTAGGTCAAGATGCCACCTAGTGTTAATTTCTACAACTAACGAGTACCTGAGATAACAAGAGCTTCATTTTGACTCATAGTTTTTGGAGGTTTGAGTCCAGTGTTTGGCTACCTGCTCCAGCGGTGCCTACCAGGTGTCCCCACCAAGTCACCTGCTTTCCCTTTGTATTTGACTAGTATTTTAGGAAAAGATACTCCAATATTATGGCAAAATCCTCTTCTTTATCAACAATCACTGACTTTTAGCTCTTGCCTGTTACAGCTTCCTCTGTGAAAGATATCAAAAGTGATTCTAAGCCAGGTGTGGTACACGCTTGTAATCCCAGTACTTGGGAGGCTGAGACAGGATTTCAGGTTTGTGGCCAACCTCAGCTACTTAGTGCGGCTCTCCAGAACTTAGTGAGACCCTGTTTCAAAAAAAAAAAAAAAAGAATAAAAAATAGGGCTGGGGGTAGCCGGGCGTGGGTGGCGCACGCTTGTAATCCCAGTATTTGGGAGACTGAGACCGGAGGATCCGGGTTTGCAGCCAGCCTCAGCTACCTAGTGAGGCACTCCTCAACTTAGTGAGACACGGTTTCAAAATAAAGAATAAAAAATAGGACTGGGGGTATAGCTCAGAGGTAGAATGCCCCAGAGTTCAATCCCCAGTACTGAAAAAAAAGGCATTCTATTTCCACTACTTCTGTATGTTTATTAGTTATTGCTCTGTCATAGGAAGATCTTTCTCTTTCTCATTTATTCATTTATAGCTGTATAGACTCATCGATCCCTATTTTATTCAATGACTTGTAATTCTCATTCTCCATCCTCCTCATTTATATTGATGCTCAAAGTGTCCTAGTTTTGTTGAGTAAGAACTGTCTTTTTTCTCTTTTTTTGGTTGTTGTTGTTGTTGTTGTTGATGGTGGTGGTGACTGAGGGTTGAACCCAGAGGCTTTCTTCCTCCAAGCCACACTGCCACCCCTATTTTATATACCTTGAAACAAGGTCTTTCTAAGTCTCTGAGGCTGGCCTTGAACCTGCAATCCTCCTGTTTCGGCCTCCCAGTTCCCAAGAACTAGGATTTCAGGCATGTCCCACCATGCCTGACCACTCCTTTTGACACGTACCCAAGCTTATTTTGTGCGTTGCCTGTCCAAGGCTTAGAATCATCCATTTCTCCAAAGAACCCTGATTCTTTGCCCTGGATAATGGTACTTGGTGAACAATGGAGCACAGTACTCATTCTTACTAAAGTGTCATTGCTTCAGAGTGGAAAGCTGGGGGTAAGTACACCATAAGCATGTGTCTATACACCAATTTTATAGATATGTCTGCACATAGCCCTAGAACCATGTGTATACAAAATATTTCCAATTCTTTTCTAACACCTCAGGGTTCTTCCTAACCCTCTTCCTTTCTATGCCTTTCAGGCAGTAAGAAGCTTGGATCCCATGAGTCTAAATGTATTCACTTGCCTTCTCTGTGTAATTACTCTCCTAACCTTGCCAGCTCCCTGACCCCTTTCAGTCAACCTCCCCTTACCATCTTTTCCCTCCCACCCTTCTCTCTGAGCCTCCAGGCATCCTACCACCGTTGCCTCTGCACAAGGCCACCCCCTTGCTTTTGTTTATCTTTTAATTGCTCCCCTAAATACTTGTGAGTGTGCTGTGTTCTCTAGCTGGTTTTTTTCCAAAGCAAACAATCCCAGCAGTTCCCTGGGATTGGTCTCCTTTTTCCTAGATAGAGTGCAGATGAGGTAAAGCTAGGGCGTTCTGTAAGGATGAGGATGTGTCTCAGCATGTCGCTCTTTTATTTGAGCTCTTAAGATTTATAGTAGTGTGTTTCATTTCCATCTTAATAGCATGTTTTTCTTCTTGTTTTAATTCACGGTGTTTTTCAAAGTACCCATATTAGTTCCCTATTGCTGCTATAATGAATCACCACAAACTCAGTGGCTTAAAACAAACTTGTTCTCTTACAGTAATGGAAAAGTCTGAAATGAGTCTTGTGGTGCTAAAATGAAGATGCTGGCAAGGCTGGTTCCTTCTGGGCCTTCCAGGGGAGAATCTATCCCCTTACCTTTGCTAACTTCTAGAAAAGACCATCTTTGGCCAGTGACCCTTTCTTCCATCTTCAAAACTGGTGGCATAGCAGCGTCTCCTCTCTCTGATTCTGCTTCCCTCTGTCTCCATCAACCCTCTTGCAAAGAATCCTGTGTAATTATATGAATCCCACATGGATAATTCAAGGTAATTCAAAAGCATCTTTCCACCTCAAGTTCTTGAAGTTGACCACATCTGTAGAGCCATTTTTGCTATATAGAGAAACACAGGTCGTGGGAATTAGGAAATGGACATCCTCGGGTGTAGGCGACCAGCCCTCGAGGCAGTGGGGTCAGGGGTCCCTCGATAGGTGTGGATTGAGACGAGGTCTCGAGAATACACGCACACCACCCGCAGTGTTGAAGCACATCTGTTTATTGCTTGTAGGAGCTGTTTTTTAGACTATCTTTTTGCAGTGAGGCATATAGAACTGGAATTTTTACAGTCTTTTTTTTTGCGGTACTGGGGATTGAACTCAGGGGCATTCTACCTCCGAGCTATACCCCCAGACCTATTTTTTATTCTTTATTTTGAAACCGAGTCTCACTAAGTTGCAGAGTGCCTCACTAGGTAGCTAAGGCTGGCCACGAACCCGGATCCTCCTGTCTCAGCCTCCCGAATGCTGGGATTACAAGCGTGCGCCACCACGCCCAGCACAGTCTTATTTTTCTAAAGGTTTAGTAGGTACATCTTTAACTAGAAAAACCATTTCCCATGGTATTTGATGGGATTAAGAAAACAGTAAAAGGTAGCTGGGTGTGGTGGCACACACATATCGGTGGTTCTAAAATAAGATCCAGTGCCCACCAGTAGTGCCGA
This sequence comes from Graphiurus murinus, assembly GCA_004027655.1. NCBI lineage: Eukaryota > Metazoa > Chordata > Mammalia > Rodentia > Gliridae > Graphiurus > Graphiurus murinus. Next base: position 6,965 of record PVLC010049072.1, on the reverse strand, counting down.
GAGGCTCTTCCATTTGTTAATATTGTTGTTTACAGGCAGCTTACACATAATCCAAATACTTTATCCAACTTTGAAAAGAAAGAACAGGCATGTGAACCACAGGATCTTTTATTCTGTGTAAAATATTATGAAAGCACCACTTTGTGACCCCTTCGAATCTTACCTCGGCATATCTGTTGGATAAGTACAACCAAGAATTTCCCAATCAACTACCACTACCTGATTCACTTCGATAGAGAAAAGGCCTTAGCATGTGAAGTATATAATGCATAATGCAAATGAATACAAGTGAATACATTCAAAATCCTTTGTTCTTATATAAATGTTTCTCTATGAGACAGTAACATTTTCCTTTTGTACTACCATCTTAGGTTTTTTGAAATATATTTGTTCTTTAAAAAGAGACCAAAACATGTCAAAAGATACTACCCTGGAAACTTCATAAATACTACAGTGTGAAGAACTCTCTGCTCAGAACATACTGTTTATCTTCAGACCTCTTAGGGAAGCTTAATAAAGAACAGCAGGTATGCAGTAACTCCTTTTAAAATGTTTTAGCGTATGCTTTTTCTTTTGTCTGCCTTATTGCAAAAGCAGGATTGAAGGCAACTGAATGCAGTACTCAGAAGTATTCAGTTGTAGATGTTGATCTAGAACATCTTATTTCTTACTCTGTAGTCCGTGGACACACATCGAAATTTACTGTTCTCAGAAGCAGCCATCGATTTCATCACTGTGCATTCTGAGAGAACACATCCTCAACCAGATCAGATTTCACTGTGTTCACTGTGGGTCATGTTCCTGAGTCACAGCAGCAAAGAAACAGTGATAAACCCTGTAATGATAGAGACATGATTAAATTATGCTCCAAGTGAATACAGAAGACACTGTTCTACTGTAAGCACTGACTGTTCAAAGTGTTAGTGCTACAAAAGTAAAAACTATACCATAAATTTGATGTAGCAAAAACTAGTGTGCTAACTATTGTAGACATTAATCACATAATTTCTGAATTTGATTAAGATCTTGCCTTTATAACCCCAGTGCTGAGGAGACTAAAAAATGTTCTTTGACTGAACATATTTGTGTGTGTGTGTGTGTGTGTGTGTGTGTGTGTGTGTACTACCAGGGATTGAACCCAGAGGCATTCTACCTTTGAGCTATACACCCAGCCCAATTTTATTTCTTGTTTGGAAACAGGGTCTTGCTAGGTTGATGAGAATCTCACTACTTGCTGAAGCTGGCCTCGAACCTGCGATCCTCCTGTCTCAGCCTCCCAAATACTGGGAGTACAGGTGTGACACCTGGCCAAACATATTAAGCAATTGATTAAGAACATTAGGTGATTGTCCCAAGACCTAGGTTCTTCCATCATGTGCTGCTTAATGAGAAATTTTTATCTGTGGAGACTGCATCCATTTGTATTGATAATGGTAGTAAAACGTGCTTTATTTATACAGAGACTCTCTAAAACAGCTTAGTTGTCTTCAAAGTGCAGTACTCGCAGGTGGAGGAGGAGAAACTCGAGTGGAGTGATGGAGGGGTTTGGCAGGTGGGGAAGGAGGCTTGATGAAGGAAACTATTCAAATAATGCTCTGTACGTATATGATGAAATTATCTGTGCCAATCTCAACGACGTGTGGGGAGGAGGAGGAGCCGAGTGGAATCCAGAGGGAGATCGACCAAGTGCTGTGTGTGTGTTCATGTCACTCTAACCTCATTACAATGCACAATTACAACACACCAATCAAAGTATATTTTTTAAAAGTGCAATAATAGAATAGGTCTGATTCTAGTTATTCCGTTTTTAACAGCCCAGAAAGACAACTGGTGCTTAATAGACTGAATATTCCAGAGAGCCACTTGATATATATGAGTCGCATCTCAGTGCTAACTGCAATAACAGCCACAAATTGACTTTGGTCTACATTGCTGATCATGTGTCTCAGGCTCAGGTTCATGAAAAAGAAGGAATGTTCACAGCACCAAGTGAACGCACACAGACCCACATTCAGGTGACGTAGGTAGAAAGTTTAAGGCAGTTTAGGGGTTCTAGGAATTTCAGAATATTAAGAATATTCTGTCACTTTGGTGGGTGTAATTTATGTTAAATTCAAGTACAGGTGCTCCTCAACTTAGAGTGGGATTATGTTCCAATAAACCCATTGTCAAAAAAGCATTTAAGCCAGGTGTGGTGGCGCACATCTCTAATCCCAGTACTTGGGAGGATGAGACAAGAGGATCACAGGTTGGAGGCCAGTTTCAGCAACTTAGTGAGACCCTCAGCAACCTGAAGAGACCTTGTTTCAAAATAAAAACTAAGGCCAGGCGTGGTGGCACATGCTTTGTAATCCCAGAGGCTAAGACAGGAGGATTGCAGGTTCAAAGCCAGCCTCAGCAATTTAGCCCTCCGCAACTTAGACCCTGTTTCCAAATAAGAAATAAACAAAAAATAGGTCTGGGGGTATAGCCTGGAAGTAGAAGGTCTCTGGGTTCCACCCCCAGTACCACTAAAAGTAAAAACTAAAAAGGGCTGGGGTGCAGCTTAGAGGTAGAATGCCCCTGGATTCAATCCCCAGTACCAAAAGAAAAAAAAAAAAGGACTGCTGGCAATGCAGCACACTGTACAGCTCCGGTCCTCTACTGCCCGCTGCCCAGCACTGTGACAGAGTGTCACGGCCTGTCATTAGCCCAGGAAAAGATCAAAGTTCAAAATGCAGTTCATGCTAAATGCAGTTCATCCTAAAGTCAAAAAGTATACGTTGAACCATTGGAAGACAGGGAGCATCTATGAATTCTTTTGTAAACTGAAACACTCTAATAGGATCTCTGAATTTATCATCTATGCCTGCATAATAATTACCCCCATAGTTAGCAATTTAAAACAACAATGTGAGTCAGGCGTGGTGGCACATGCTTGTAATCCCAGTACTTGCAGTTCCGTGGCCAGCCTCAGCAACTTAGGCCCTGCACAACTTAGTGGGACCCTATTTCAAAATAAAGAATAAAAATAGGGCTAGGAGTGTAGCTCAGAAATAGAATTCCCCTGGGTTCAATCCCCAGTACTGAAAAAAAAAAAAATGTAGCTGGCCACTACTCAAAAAAATAAGATCATGATTAAAATTAACGAGTTAAGAGATGGAGAAAATATGACATTGGATGGATTTCTTTTTTCAAAACCAAGTGAACATTCTAGAAAGCACCTCTTAACCTAAATGAATTGGGTTATCTATTCTTCTAATTGCAAGATCACTGCTAACTCTGTAACCACCTGTGGCAGATCCACACAGAAGTTCCTGCTCTACAAATCTCTCTGATTTTCAAATGAACACTTACGGCTGGAAAACAGCAAGCATTTATTGTACTAATGGGTGAGAGGCCCAGCTCAGCGCGTCTCTTCAGGCTGCAGTCAGGGATCCACTGGGTGCAGTTAGCACGGGCTCATCTGGGGAAGAGCCAAGCTCCAGGCTCACTCGCTGGGCTGAGGGAGGACTCCCTGCCTCGCGTTCCTCGCGGGCTACAAGGCTGAGGATGCGATTCCCTCCCGTCTGCGCAGAGGCCTGGCTCTGTGCGCCTCTCCAGGAGTCAGCTCACAGCATGGCAGGTGGCTTCCATCAGTGTGAGCAAATGAGAGAAAAAGAAGGCGATTGAGTAGAAGTGAGAGGCTTCCACTTGAAGAGTCGGGAGCAATATCAAAAACTCAAAGACAGGAGTTGTACAAGGGCACAAGTACCAGGAAGAGAGGATCACAGGAGCCACCTTAGAAGCTGCCTCCCCACCGACCGTGCATTCCACCAGCGACCTCAGAAACAGGACGCCAGGGCCACTTGTGCTGCGATTCACTCCTGTATTGTCTGTATTCAAGTACAGGTGCTCCTCAACTTAGAGTGGGATTATGTTCCAATAAACCCATGGTCAAAAAAGCATTTAAGCCAGGTGTGGTGGTGCACATCTCTAATCCCAGTACTTGGGAGGGTGAGACGAGAGGATCACAGGTTGGAGGCCAGATTCAGCAACTTAGTGAGACCCTCAGCATCCTGAAGAGGGAGGCTGAGACAGGAGGATCACAGGTTCAAAACTAGCCTCAGCAACTTAGTGAAACCCTCCACAATTTAGTGAGACCCTGTTTCCAAGTAAGAAATAAAAAATTGGGCTGGGGTGTAGCTCAGATGTAGAATCCCTCTGGGTTCAATCCCCAGTTCCACAAAAAAAAAATGCACTTCTCATAAGTGACTAACAAAGAAGGAAATAAATCTAAGTTTAAACAATTCAAAACTGCCAACTAACTTCTAATTATATAAGCAAGAGCTTTCCAACTGAATAGTCCAAATAAGGCAGCTCCATAACTATAGCCAATCTTTCTTTTCTTTGCTGTTTCCTTGTTCACCTTATAAAAAGCCTTTGTTAAAGCTCCTCCAGCAGAGCTCCAAGATGCAAGGCACAGCTGGATGCTGCTCAATTCAATGATTCAATTTGATGTTTGCACAAATAAAACTCTTTAAAATTTCTAACATGCCTCAGTTTAATGTGTAAAACTTCATCACACTTTCCTAAACTCAAACAGCACACAGTACAAAAGAGCTCTGAGCTTTCTTGTGGAAAGATTCAGAAATAGCTAGACATAGGGACTCACATCTATAATCTCAATACATGGGAGGCTGAGACAGAAGGATCAAAGGTTCAAGGCCGTGTGCAGTAACTTATCAGGACCCTGTTTCAAAAATTTTTAAAAAAATTAAAAAGGATTGGGGGCGTGAATCAGAAGTAGAATGTCCCTGGGTTCAATCACTAGCAACACACACACACACACACCACTTGGAAATAGAACTGGTTTGGGAAAAATGAAACTGTTTTTGTGTTCCCCTTGTAGATGCCCACTGTGGGATGTCCACAGCCACAGCCTGGCAGAGAAAGAGTTTTGAGTTTCCCAGGCGGACATTGCCTAGGCCTTCAGAAGCCCCAGTGACTTCCCTCATTTCCTCTCCATTTTATCCGCTCCCTCTCTCTCTTTGATGTCCTCTCTTTCCATTTTCCCCTAGGATTCCCTTTAATTTTCTAAGAAAATAATGAATAGAAGGGAACTTTCTCACAGGACATCAATGAAAAAGCTCTAGCTAATACCATACTTAGCGTGGAAGGCAGAATGCTTTCCTCCTAAGATCCAAAACAAGGAGATCCACTCTTACCACCACTTCTATTCAACATTGTCTTAGAGATTCTGGCCAGTGCAATCAGACAAGAAAAATAAAAGGGTCTATATTAGAAAAACAATTAAACTGTATTTACAGATGATACGATCATCTATGTAGAAAGTCTGATAAAATCTACCCAAAAAGCTACTAGAACTAAGGAATGGGTTTAGTAAGGTTGAAGGATATAAGGTTAATATGCAAATATCAATTTTTTTTTTTTTTTTTTTTTTTTTTTGCGGTACTGGGGACTGAACTCAGGGGCATTCTACCTCCGAGCTATACCCCCAGCCCTATTTTTTTATTCTTTATTTTGAAACCGGGTCTCTCTAGGTTGCGGAGTGCCTCACTAGGTAGCTGAAGCTAGCCGCGAACCCGGATCCTCCGGACTCAGCCTCCCAAATGCTGGGATTACAAGCGTGCGCCACCACGCCCGGCTGCAAATATCAATTGTATTTCTGTATACTAGCAGCATACAATCAGAAATTAAAATGAAAAGACAATACCATGTATAAAAGCAGTACTGGTTACCATCAAAAAATAATATGGAGTAATAAATCTGACAAAAGTTGTAAGACTTGTACACTGAAAACTGCAAAACACTGCTGAAATAAATCAGAATTCCCAAAATGAACACGATGTCAGCTCTCCCTAAATTTATCTACAGATTCAACACAATCCCAACCTCAGTCCTATTAGATCTTTTTTTTTGGGGGGGGGGGTGTCCCTGTGGGGATTTGACAAACTGATTCTAAAAATCAGATGGAAATTCAAAAAATCTACAATAGCCAAAACAACTTTGAAAAAGGAATAACAAAGTTAGAGAATATATTACCTGACTTCAAGATTAATTATAAAGCTATAGTAGCCAAAAGAGTATATTGATACATAGAGAAATAGATTGGAGTAACAGAACAGAGAGCACAGAAATATTGGATGAACCTATATCAAGATTGAACTTGAGCTGGGCGTGGTGGCACATGCCTAGAATCCCAGCTACTTGGGAGGCTAAAACAGGAGAATCACCTAATCCCAGGAGTTTGAGGCTAACTGGGGCAACAAAGTGAGACCCTGTCTCAAAAAGGGAAGAAAGGAAGGCAAGCATAATAACTCAAAATAGATCACAGACTTAAAACTACAAAACTTCTGGAAAACAGCAAGGATAAAATCTTTGTGTCCTCAGGTTATGTAAAATTTCAGTAAGTACAATATCAAAAGGATCATACTTAGAAGAACAAATTGATAATTAGGCCTCCTGAAAATTTTAAAATGTCTCCTCTTGAAAAGACACTTTCCCCTCCCCACCCCGGTACTAGGGATTGAACCCAGGGGCATTCTACCATTCTACCTCCCAGCTACACCACCAGCCCTATTTTTTATTCTTTATTTTGAAACAGGGTCTGACTACATTGCTTCTCCTGTCTCAGCCTCCCAAGTACAAGGATTACAAGTGTGTGCCACCATGCTCAGCTCAAAAGATACCTTTTTTTTTTTTCTGGTACTGGGGATTGAACCCAAAGGCATTCTACCTCCAAGCTACACCCCCCAGCCCAATTTTATATCTTATTTGGAAACAGGGTCTCATTAGTTTGCTGAGAGTTTCACTAAATTGCCAAGGCTGGCTTTGAACCTGCGATCCTCCTGTCTCAGCCTCCCAAGTACTGAGATTACAAGCATGTGCCACTATGCCCGGCTCCAAAAGTCACTTTAAAGAGAGTAAAAAGGAAAATCTCTAATGGAAGGAAAATATTTGCAAAGCATGTATCTGATAAAATA
>PVLC010049071.1:0-10555 GCA_004027655.1 Graphiurus murinus | reverse complement strand
GCTTGTAATCCCAGCATTCGGGAGGCTGAGACCGGAGGATCCGGGATCGCGGCCAGCCTCAGCTACCTAGTGAGGCACTCCGCAACTTAGTGAGACTCGGTTTCAAAATAAAGAATAAAAAATAGGGCTGGGGGTATAGCTCGGAGGTAGAATGCCCCTGAGTTCAATCCCCAGTACCGCAAAAAAAAAAAAAAAAAAAAAAAAAAAAGCTGAGCGTGGTGGCGCACACTTGTAATCCCAGTACTTGAGAGGCTGAGACTGGAGGATCCAGGTTCGCGACCAGCCTCAGCTACTTAGCGAGGCCCTCCACAACTTAGTGAGACCCTGTTTCAAAAATAAAGAATAAAAAAATAGGCCTGGAGGTGTAGCTCGGAGATAGAATGTCCCTGGGTTCAATCCCCAGAACCACCAAAAAAAGAAAAAGAAGAAAAGGGCTGGGGTGTAGCTAAGAGGTAGAATGCCCCTGGATTCCATTCCCAGTACAAAAAAAAAGAATGCTCTCACCAAGTACAGAAGTACACACCTGTAATCCCAGATCCCAGTACTTTGGAGGCTGAGATAAGAGGATCATAGGTTCAAAAAGCAAGACCCTCAGCAACTTAGATCCTATTTCAAAAAGTAAATTAAGGCTGGGGATGTGGCTCGAAGGTATAGAATACCTCTGGGTTCAATCCCCAGTACCAAAAAAAAAAAAAAAAATACTCTTGCAGAAGGTATAGCTTAGAAGTACAGTACATGTTCAATCTCCAGAACAACTACAACAAAAAATGAAGAATGCTGCAGTGGAAATACTTAGTCTTAAAAGATCAGAGTAAGAAGAAAAAACTGAAAATTAATAGCTCAAATGTCTAATTTAAGAAGTTAGAAAAAATAATCCCAGAAAAAATTAGATGGAAGAAAAAATGAAGTAGAAAACAAGGAAATTACAGGACCAACAAAGAACAACAAGAAAAGGCATAGTTCTTTGAAAAGACTAAAAATACACAAACTTCAAATAAGGTTTTTTCAAAAGAGGTGGGGAGAAAAAACAAAGTAATATTAGAAATAGAAATGAAGATAAAGCCACATATAAAAACCAGATATATAAGAGAATACAAACAATAACCTTATGATAATAAATTAAAAATTTTAGAGAATTAAAAAAATCCTGAAAATATCATTCAGCAAAACTATTCAAGAAGAAAGAAGAAACAAAAAACCTAAATAGTCCCATAATCATTAGAACTGAATTTTTTTTTCCTATAGTTTTCCCATAAGGAAAATAACAAGACCAGATAAATTTTCTGCCAAGTGCTACCAAATTTTTAAGGAGCAAATAATTTTAATTATTATATAATGTAAAAAAGAGAAGATACTCTATAATTCCTTCTACTAAAGTAATATAACCTAGACTTTAATTCAGACAAAGACATTACCAAAAAGGAAAATAATAGCTCAACATCCATCATAAATACTGACATGAAAATCTTAAATTAAATATTAGCAAACTGAATCCATCAGCTTATTAAAGATTACATATCATGCTCAAATTCCAAAATGCAATGGTGACTTAATATCAGGAAATCTATAAATGTTACTCACGATATTATTAGATCAAAGTAGAAAAATGATCATGTCAATCAATATAGAAAAAAGCATTTGATAAAGTTCAACACTAAATTAGTATTTTTAGCTAGGAAAAGAAGGAACTTCCTTGATTCTGGTCAAGGAAATCTACCAAATGCCTACAGCAAACATTGTTTGCTTTAACTTTGTATCTGGAAATAATAAGAAGAGAAGATAGAATACCAATATATATTCATTCTCACATTCTGTCCCACACTTGTTTATCATGTTACTTCTATTCCTCCTCCCCCATTATGTGTGTTACATATTTTTCTGAACCATTTGAATTAGTCACATACATCGAAGTCATTTACTGCCGGGTGTGGTAGCACACACCTGTAATCCCAGTATTTAAGAGACTGAGACAGGAGGATCACTGGTTCCAGGACAGCTTCAGCAAGTTATGAGACTTTCAGCAACCTAGTAGGACCTTGTTTCAAAACAAAAAAAATAAGGCAAGGCGTGGTGGCACATGCTTGTAATCCCAGTACTTGGGAGGCTGAAACAGGAGAATCATGGGTTTGCAGCTAGTCTCAGCTACTGAGTAAGGACCTCCAAAACTTAGTGAGACCCTGTTTCAAAATAAAGAATAAAAATAGGGCTGGGGGGTGTAGCTCAGAGATAGAATGCCTCTGGGTTCAATCCCCAGACCACAAAAAAAAAAAAAAAAAAAAAAAAAAAAAAAAAAAAAAGGTTGGAGGTGTAGCTTGGAGATAGAATATCCCTAGGTTCAATCCTGAGTAATAAAAAAAAAAATTGTTATTCTTTACTAAATCATTGAATTATAGTTATAATGGTTGTAATAAAGTTGTTTTTAAATACTCAAATTCCACAGTACCTAGTATTTGGGAGGCTGAGACAGAAGAATAACAGGTGAGACAGACAGATGGACAGAAGTCTGAAAATACCAAGGTAAGAAGACATGGAACAAAAAGTGGGTACACAACTGACAGGCATGAGCACTCTGGAAAACAATTTGTCCTGATTCTGCAAAGTTACATGTGTGCATACTCTCTAACCACCCAAACTCCCAAAGGTACAGCATCCAGATAGAGGCCACAAATAAATACTTTAAGCTTTGCACACCCCACAGCCTCTGCCACAACTAACTCAACTCTGCTCTTGTATCACACAACAACCACAGACAAAATGTAAACAAATGAGCATAGCTGTGTGGTAATAAAACTTTATTTACAAAAACAGAAGTAAGCCAGATTTAACTACTTGGCAATATCCCATCCCTAGAGAAATACTTGCCTGTGTGATATAGGAGAAGAGTACAAAAATTTTATAGTACTTGTTCATATTAGCAACAAACTGGAAATAACCCAAACATTAACTCACAGAAGAAGGGATAAATAAATTATGGCATATTTTCAAAGTGGAATATGTTACAGCAATGAACATGAATTGTTACCTGCAGCAAGATGTATAAATTTTAGACATAGCATAAGTGGCAAGTGGTAGAATGTTTGCCCAGCATGTGTGAGACCCTGGGTTTGATCTCCAGCATAACAAAAAAAAATTTTTTTTTTACTTAAAAGTTTAAAAATAACATTAAGTGAGAAAAGCATATATTTTAATCACAGATGATTTAAAGATTTAATAAAGTTTAAAAATAAGCAAAACAAAATACATTTTTGCATCTCCTATGTAAGTATATAAGAGGTAAAAGAACACTATATGAAATAGTAAAAATTCAGGATAAAGTTCACCTTCTACAAGTAGGATGAGAAAGCAGCCCACAAGCCCGGCAAGGTGGCACATGCTTGTAATACCAATACTTGGGAGGCTGAGGCAGGAGGAGCACAAGTTCTCTGCCAGTCTCAGCAACTTAGTGAGACACTGTTTCAAAATAAAAGATTAAAATAGGACTAGGGGTGTAGTTCAGAGGTAGAACACCAGTGGGTTCCCTCCCCAGTAACACACACACACACACACACACACACACACACACACACACACAAAGTAGCCCACAATTGGTTTCAATAGTTTCGGTACTGGAACATAAGCTCATTAGAGTTCATAACATGCAACTTTAACCTATAAGATATATTTAATTCTGTATATATGTAATATATAGCAAAACTTTATTTCTTAATAGAAAGTAAACTGAGATAACTCCCTCTAGTCAGTTGAAAACCCCCAAAAGACTGAGGAAGATACTTGAAGCTAGAACAGAAAGTAGAGAACTTGTCACTAATACATAGAATATTACATTCCAAGTCAGTCAAGTAGATCACAACAAAACACCTAAAAGGCTTGTAACTTCCACTTGGATTCAAAAAGAATTGATAAAAGCTGAGTAAAAAAAGTATTGAAAATTATTCTAAAACTTAATCTTAAGTCTAATTCCTTTGCTCTTTAAGTAAACTTGTAACTATTGTTGTAGGTCCTAATTGAGCAAGTCCTTGATTCCAAAAAGACCAGATATTATGACTCTGGTTCCACCTGGTGGCAAAACAATGCAATGGCAGGTTTTTAAAACTAATTTAGTCATTCATTTATCAACTTTTTTTTTGGTACTGGGGATTGAACCCAGAGGCACTGTACTTACAGGCTGCACCCCTAGCCCAATTTTATTTCTTATTTGGAAACTGGGTCTCACTAGGTTGCTGAGAGCTTCACTAAATTGCTGAGGCTGGCTTGGAACCTGCGATCCTCCTCCTCTCAGCCTCCCAAATATTGGGATGACAAGTATGCGTCACCAATGCCCAGTTTACCAATTATTTTTAATAGGCATCCACTAAATATGACTCAATACATCTTTAGGTCTCTCTTGGAAGATAGGAAATAAAATAAGGTGTATTATCTAAAATAGGGTCCCTATATTTGAGGGGAAAAATCTACACTTAAATTATGACTATCAGAATGTAAAAATAGTCTATTCTTATTTCAAAATTGGCTGAAAGCATCTATGCTCCCAGAAACTGAGAATAAGAAGTCCTCAGGAACATATTGGCAAATGGTCTATCAAGCCACAGCATGTGTAAACACACTAATGTGGTTCTCAAGGGAAGAAGTGTAGGGCCTTTAAAATGTCCTCAACTAGCCGGGCGTGGTGGCACACGCTTGTAATCCCAGCATTCGGGAGGCTGAGACCGGAGGATCCGGGTTCGCGGCCAGCCTCAGCTACCTAGTGAGGCACTCCGCAACTTAGTGAGACTCGGTTTCAAAATAAAGAATAAAAAATAGGGCTGGGGGTGTAGCTTGGAGGTAGAAGGCCCCTGAGTTCAATCCCCAGTACCGCCAAAAAAAACCCAAAAAAATAAAATAAAATAAAATGTCCTCAACTTAACACTTCTTCTCTCAAAGGGTAGGGTCTAATTTTCCTTTCCCTGTATGTGGGTTGGACTTAAAGCCTCACTGCTAATGAAGAGAAGGAGAATGAGAATGCTGCTGCAGTAACTTCTTTGGCCCACGCCCCCTGGGGGAGCCAGCCCTGGCGTCAGAGCACACTGCACAGAGCCTGCCTGGGGAGCTACAGGGCCTCCTACCAAGAGCAGCACCTGAGTGAGGCCCCTGGAAAACAGTCCCTCCCCAAGCCGTGCCACTGAGCTAAGTCACTCCCAAAGAAACGGAAGAGCAAGTGTTTACTGTGTAAACCACTGGTTTTAGGATCATTTTCTTATTCAATAATATAACTAATACAATAACCCATGACTTCCTAGAACTAAGTTTTATCTACAACAGGAAAAAAAAATTGCTCATGTTGGTTAAAATAGTATTATTTCCTTAAATGTCAATAAAATTTCAAATTTTACTTCCTAATATACTGAGTAGTAATCTTTTTTAAAAAATTCTTTAAATTGTTTCATTTCTTTTCTTTTTATAGGGGAACTCAGGGGAGCTGCATCCCTAGCCTTTTTTTTTTTTTTTTCTGAGAGAGAAAGAGAGAGAGTCCTGCTAAGTGGTGGGGTCTAGCCTCAAACTTGTAATCCTCTTGTTTTAGCCTCCCAAATACTGGAATTACAGATATGTGCCACCACACTGGGCTTCCCTCAGTTATTTCAAAATCCTAATATTCCTCACTTTCTAAGTTGATTCCAAGAAAGAGAAACTTAAACTTTAGTCAGCAATAATTTTTTTTAAACAACTTTGTTTGCAAAGTAACTATATTAGGTACTGAGTGGAGAAACATACCCTTGAAGTACTTGAAATTTTAATTCAGAATATATTCATGAAACAATTTGGATCTGTTTTTGTTTTGCTTTTTGGTGCTGGAGATTGAACTCAGGAGCATTCTACCTCCAAGCTACACCCCAGCTCTTTTTATTTTTTACTTTAAAATAGGGTCTCACTAAGTTACTGAGGCTGGCCTTGAACCTGAGATCCTCCCTCCTATATCAGGCTCCCAAGAACCGGGATTACAGGTGTGTGCCACCACACCCTCAGAGCTCAGAGGTAGAATGCCCCTGGGTTCAATCCCCAGTACTGTAAAAAATAAATAAATATTAAAAATAAAATCTGAAATATTTTATCTGTTTTTGATAAAGAAAAGAACTGTAAATGTTCCTACCAAAAAGACAGAACATACAAAGACAGGTCAAGAAGCAAAAAAAGAATGGAAATGTAAACTAAGGAAAACTGCAAAAAAACAAGATAAAAAACCTGTTTTTTTAACTAAACTTTCCCTCCCAGCTCTGAAAGGCATAGGTCAATAGAAGAACATAGAGAAGTGTTTCCCTTACCTCTGTGAGGGATCCACAAGCCACACCCCCATGCAGGGCTTCATCCAAAGCAGAAAGGGTAGTAGATAAGAAGGCTGGCGAGAGGTCAGCTGTCCTTTGTGTCATTATCCCATAAGCCTGAATGAGAAAATGAATACATTCTTTTTAGTCTTCATATCTATTAAAAAATAAAAAATATAAGCCAACTCCTAACCTCTGAATTTCAGTAGCTGTAATCCCAGTCCATCTTTTTTTCCCACTTTCATTTATTTGTTCAACAGTTACTCTACACTGGGGACTGTGCTAGATTATGGGGGGGAGGTGACAGGCTTATAGTCAACGGGGGAATAGAAAATTAGGACTAGAAACAGGTGATTATAATTAGTAAGAGATATTGTGCTTAGGAAAATGAAGGCATAGAAACAGCAAACCTATTCTAGATCTTGTGACCTAAGAAGCCTTCACTGAAGACATGGCTGTCTGATCTAAAATCTGAAATACAGCTGGGGGTGGTGGCGCACACTTGTGTCTCCAAGCTTCACTCCCAGCCTTTCATATTTTTTATTTTGAAACAGGGTCTTGCTGAATTGCTCAGGGTCTCACTATATTGCTAAGGCTAGTCTTGAACCTATGATTCTCCTGTGTCAGTCTTCCAAGTACTGGGATTACAAGGATGTGTCACCATGCTGAGCTGTTTCCAGTTTTTTGATATAAGAAATACTTCAGTGAGCACCCTTAGTAGACTTTTTCATCTACAATCTGTTGTTGAGCAGCAGGACACATTGGGAGCATTTCATGGACCATAAGAATGCAGTCCAATCTGTCAACATTAAAGTACATCACTTACAACTATAATTACTAGAATACTAGGTTTTATGATTTTCTTGGAAAAAAGAATAAGATGAACTAACAGAACCAAACCTCAGAAATAAGAGTATGTAAATAAACGAGACAATGAAGAATTTTGTGATACAACAGTACTTTTCTTCTATTTTTGGTAGCTTCTGCTTCTCATATTCATCATCTAATCTGACTACTAACAGGGCCTCACTCAGGAACTGGCCTTAGGAATGCTTATCTTCTTCCTGTAATGCCTTCCAAGCAATGCCTCATCCATTCCCACGGCTTTAGCAATCATGTTTAAACGGATGGCTCCCAAATGCACACTTTCAGTGTGGCCTTTCCTTCAAGGTCCAAGTCCATGCACTTAGCAGCCTATTTTGAATCTCCACTAAATGTTTCACAAGCACCTTAAATTAAGTAAGAACTAAACTGAACTCATGATCTACTTCCCTGAAATCTGCCCCTCTTCCAATATTCCTTACCTCAGGAAATGGTACCACCACTTTCTCAAATCAAAATCAAGAATCATCTCTGATATTTTCCTGTACTTCCCCACCACTCACAGCCAAACAACCACCATATCCTATTAGTTCTACCTCCCAAATATCTCTCATATTAATCGACATTATGCCCCCTGCTTTCATACCACACTAACAATCCAAGTCACAATCACTTTCCGTCTGGAATGCAGTAATAGATACCTAACTAGTTTTCCTGAATGTTTTCTTTCTCCTTTCCAATTACTTATCTACACTCAAAACAAACTTTTTAAGACAAACTTTTTAAGGGTATATTAGATTATACCCTTTTATAACTCCACATTACTCTTGGAATAATGTCAAGCATCCATGGTCATCAAGGCCCTGATGATCTGCCTCCTGCTTGTTTACTTTTAGCTCAGGTGTCACTTGCTTGGGACAGCCCTCCTGACCTTCAAACTAACCCTTGTTATTGAGTTTCAAAGCTCTTTGTATTTTTCCTTCATGGGACTTGACACTACTATAATTAATGAATTAGTTCAATAATTATTTATTTAAGGTTGGACCTCCCCCACTAGACTGGAAGCTACAGAGCAGGAACCTTATCAAACTTATTCATTATAATATCCCCATTCCCTGGCAAATTACCTGACACGTGGTTGGCACTCAGTAAATATTGGTTGAAAGAATAAGTGAATAAATAAATGAACAAAAAAAAAATCTTCCTTAAAATGAACTAAAGCTAAGCCAATATTTAGGACAGTACTCAAATATAAAGAATGTTACAAGTGGGGCATTGTGGTGTATGCCTGTAATCTCAGTACTTGGGAGGCTGAAACAGGAGGATTGCAGATTTGAGGCCAGCCTCAGCAACTTAGTGAGGCCCTCAGCAACCTAGTGAGATCCTGTTTCAAAATAAAAACCAAAATAGGGCTGGGGGTATAGTTTAGAGGTAGAAGGCCTCTGAATTCAATCCCAGTACCAAAAAAAAAAAAAAAAAAAAAAAAAAAAAAACCAGAGCCTGGTGTGATGGCACACGCTTATAATCCCAGTACTTGGGAAGCTGAGACCGGAGGATCTGGGTTCGCAGCCAGCCTCAGCTACTTAGTGAGGCTCTCCACAACTTAGTAAGACCCTGCTTCAAAATAATGAATAAAAAATTGGGGCTAGGAGTGTAGCTCAGAGGTAGAATGCACTTGGGTTCAATCCCCAGTACCGCCAAAAAAAAAAAAAAAAAAAAAAAAGAGAGAGAGAGAGAAAATGCTAGAAGAGTAGATATAAGTCAAAAGAGAAAGACAGTTTCTTGAGTTGTACTTGGAATACTATTGAGATTGCACCTGAAAGTGGAGACAAAAATGGAAATCAAAGTTGAATTCCCTGCCCAAGCTCTCTTATTCCTAATAGGAAATATGTCATGGATATCAACCTCTTAGTTACAGATGTCAAACTAAATTCTTTTCCTGTACTTTACAGTCTCAAAATAGCAACGACTTAATTTGAATCTCATTACAAAACATGATGCTCTTTACAAAACATGACATACTCTGTGACTTTTTATCTTCTCCTATAAAACGAAGAGAGCATGTTGTGACTTGGTTCTTAAACCAAGTATATTTTTCATATATACTCTCATTAGAGGACTAATTCTATAGAAGGAAAATTAATATATTCCTAAAGTTTATATATATTGTATTTCATATATAATTTAATATATAAATTTATAATGATTTAATTTATATTTATATAAAATACAAAACTTATATTCTATATAAATATATACTTTATCTTTTTAGTACTGGGGATTGAATGCCCAGAGGCATTCTACTTCCAAGCTACACACTCAGCCCAATTTTTATTTCTTATTTGGAAACACAGTCTCACTAGGTTGCTGAGAACCTCGCTAAGTTGCCAAGGCTGGCTCTGAACCTGCAATCATCCTGTCTCAGTCTCCCAAGTACTGGGATTACAAGCGTGCACCACCATGCCCAGCTACTATACAAATATATTTTATATAAATTTATGTATATGTTATATGTATGTTTATATATATTAGGGAATCTCTCTCTTCTCTCTTCTTCTCTCTTCTCTCTCATTTATATAAATATCCCCAAAGCCCATCTATTAAAGGCTTGGTCACCAGATCATGGTGCTACTTGGAGGTGGTGTAACCTCTAGATGGTGAAGCCTAGAGGAAGAAGGTGGGGGCATGCCCTGGAAGGGGACACTGAGACACATCTCTTCTTCTTTCTCTTTGCTTCCTAGCTGTCATGAGCTAAATAGCTAAACAGCTTTGCTCCACCACAACTCTCTACCCATAATGTTCTGTCTGGCAACAGGCCCCAAAGCAACAAAACCAACCAATCACAGACTGAAACTTCTGCAACCGTGAGTCTAAATAAACCTTTCTTCCTTATGTTTTCTCACAGCTATGGAAAGCTGACTATCACAGAGCTGTTCAAAGCAATGGAGTCCCTGGTAAAGCTAAACTAGTGCTAATTTCTAATTCTAACTGTTCTCTGACTACCCTGTTCTTAAGGTATTTTCCTCAAATCACAAGCTAAATCTGAGCAAAAGAGAATATCTGTTGTTCAAATAATTTATTGTTCTCAGAAGTTCTAAATGATACTCACATCCTTCCTCCTTCCCTTTTTCAGTGAATTATGCCCTACTTTATTGCTCAGCAGTTACCAAATTTTAAAACAAGATAGTAAGGTAAATAATTTACAATCCATATAAATAAATACATTTGCAAAGCACAGAACAGATTTTCAGGCAACTCTTATTCTGAAAAATCAAAATCTTTTCTACTATGCACAAAATCTACATTTTGAAAAGTTACAGTTATGACACAGTAAGTATGCAGCTGGGCATGGTGGTGCACACCTGTAATCCTAGTACTTGAGAGGCTGAAACGGGAGGTTCGTAGGTTCATGGCCAGCCTCAGCAACATAGCAAGGC
>PVLC010049070.1:0-10550 GCA_004027655.1 Graphiurus murinus | reverse complement strand
CTTGTAATCCCAGCATTCGGGAGGCTGAGACCGGAGGATCCGGGTTCGAGGCCAGCCTCAGCTACCTAGTGAGGCACTCCGCAACTTAGTGAGACTCGGTTTCAAAATAAAGAATAAAAAATAGGGCTGGGGGTATAGCTCGGAGGTAGAATGCCCCTGAGTTCAATCCCCAGTACCGAAAAAAAAAAAAAAAAAAGAATAAAAATAGGACTGGGGATGTAGCTTAGAGGTAGAATGCCCCTGGGTTCAATCCCCAATACTGCCAAAAAACAAGAGAGAGAAAGAGAGAAAAATGGTCTAAGTTGTGGAGGGCCTCACAAAGTAGCTGAGGCTGGCTGCAAACCTGTGATCTTCCTGTCTCTGCCTTCCAAGTACTGGGATTACAAGCATGTGTCACCACACCCAACTGAGAAATACTTGTTAATTGGATGAGAAATGAAATCACTTCTACCACAAAGCACCAGGGATGCCCAGAGATCAGCAATGAATTCATTAGAACAAAGTCCCAAGTAGGACTTAACAGGTAAGCATGGAAGGGCCAGGAAGAAAGATAAACTCATATTAACAGAGTCCCTGCTCCACACCAGGTGTCAGATGCAAAGGGTGACCTCATTTAATTGTCTGTACCACAGCCCAAGTGGCAGGAAGAGGAAGCATTATCCTCATTTTACAAAGACAGAAAGGAGCTGGGGTTTGGGTACCAGCAAAGTCTTATACAGAGGCAACAAAGGAGGCCCCATGAGCCACAGCACAGACATACATGGCAGCCAGTCCTTGGAAAATACTGGTTTGTTCCTAAAAATTATGGGGCCTGAGTAGACCTCTTGCACAATTAGGTTATGTGTCCTAGGGCAGCCAGATTGGCATCTACACCTGGATCTAGAGGCTGAGCCACCAGTTACCCACTGGTTTCTGCATCAGCAGCCTGAAGAGCTTTGAGCTCTGGCCCTTCTCTCTCTCCCTTTAGGAAAAATGTTGTTTAGGAAGTGCTGGTGGGAGGGGGGACTAAAGGATAGTTCACCCATATGTGAGTTTAAGCTACATAATGCTCTGGTCTGCAGAGGTCAAGGGCCTGCTTAACTTCGCAAGTTCACTGCTGAGCTTTTGGAGAAGTCTCTCGCTATCATTTGTGTGTATGGTGGGGGTACTGGGGATTGAACCCAAGGGCATTATACCTCTGAACTACACCCCAGCCCTATCTTATTTTATTTCATTTTAGAAACAAGGTCTAAGTTGCAGAGGGACTCGCTAAGTTGCTGAGGCTGGCTGTGTACCTACCATCCTCCGGCCTCAGCCTCCCAAGTACTAGAATTACAAGCATGTGCCACCATACCTGGCTCTGGAAAATGATCTGACACCAGGGTACCCCAGGAGCCAAGGCAAAACTCTGCAATCAACTGGCATAAAGACCTAAGTGAAGCCTCAGCAACTTAAGACTCAGCAGCCTAGCAAGACCGTTTCAAAACAACAAATAAAATAGGGCTGGGGTACACGTAGCTCGGAGGTAGAATGCCTATGGGTTCAGTCCCCAGTACCAAGGGAAAAAAAGAAGAGAAAATCAGCCGGGCATGGTGGCGCACGCTTGTAATTCCAGCATTTTGGGAGGCTGAGACCAGAGGATCTGGGTTTGTGGCCACCCTCAGCTACCTAGTGAGGCACTCCGCAACTTAGTCAGACCCTGTTTCAAAATAAAAAATAGGGCTGGGGATATAGCTTGGAGGTAGAATGCCCCTGAGTTCAATCCCCAGTACCGCAAAAAAAAAGAGAAAATCACACTTACATCAAGGAGAAGGCAATGTGAGGATGGAGGCAGAGACTGTAGTGATACAGCCACAAACCAAGGGCTGTTGGCAGCCACCAGAAGTCAGAAAAGAACTTGATTCTCCCCAGAGCCTCTGGAGGAAGTGCGGTCATATCAACACCTTGATTTTGACTGAATGAAACTGATTTTGGACTTCTGGCCACCAGAAGAACTATGAGGGCATACACTTCTGCTGTGTGTGTGTGTGTGTGTGTGTGTGTGTGTGTGTGTATTTATATTGAACCCAGGGGCATTCTGCCTCTGAGCTACACTCCCAGTCCTATTTTATTTTTTATTTTGAAACAGGGTCTAAGTTGCGGAGGTCCTCACTAAGTTGTTGAGGCTGTCCTCGAGACTGAGATCCTCCTGTATCAGCATCCCAAAAACTACAGGCGTGCACTACCATGCCAGGCTAACATTTCTGTTGTTTTAAACCACAAAGTTCATGGTAATTCACCACAGCAGCCACGGGAAACTAAGCCCCTTGTACCACTCCTTGGTGCCTGAGCTCTAGGGACTAGTGGTCATAAGACAATATGGCATGGCTCCCATTCTGTATGATCCACTTCTCTAGCATCCCCCTCAGGGAGCGGTTTAGAATTAAGGTAGGAAGAGCCTGGAATCCTGACCCCCAGTCTGGGAAGCTGCTGACCCAACCTATTGGTGAATGAGCTTCCACTGAAGGGGGCAAGGCAAGATGGCAGAAGTGGCAGCAGTGGGCAGATGTCTTCCCAGAGCCCATGGCCAAGAGATGTTTAGTATTCTAAGCCTCACAGCTCTGTCCCAGTAATCCTGGTGCCAAGACCACCCCCTCCCCCTAAACACCCAGGAACGCTGGCTCAGCTCCACAGGCAAAACATAGGCAACCCATCCAAAGATAAATACAGACACACTGCTCTCTAAGAACCAACCCCCAGCCCTTCATGGCAGAAGAAGGGAAGAAAACCAAGGCCCCAAGCTATTGCTAAGCCACTGGAGAGGAATTTAAAAACCCCAAGATCCTACTATTCAGCAATAAAAAAAGAATGAAGTACTGATACATACTATACCATGGATGAGCCTTAAACAAATTATGCTAAGAGAAGCCAAGTCACAAAGGACTGCATATTGTATGACTCCACTTATATCCAAAATAGACAAATCAATCAAGACATAAAGTAATTAGTGGTTGCCAGGGGCTGGAAGAGGTCAAGGGGATTGATCGGGGGGAGATGGCTTAAGGGGGTGCAGGGCTTCTTTTTGAGGTGATAAAATGTTCTAAAATTGTAGTGATGAATGCACAATTATATGACTATATTATAAACCACTGAATTGTATACTTTAACTGCTGAATTAAGCTGGACGTGGTGGCACACACATGTAATCTCAGTACTTGGGAAGCTCAGCCTCATCAACTCAGCAAGGCCCCCAGCAGATTAGTGAAACCTGTTTCAAGATAGAAAATACAATAGGACTGGGGATGTAGCTCAGAGGTAGAACACCCCTGGGTTCAATCCCCAGTACTACAAAAAAAAAAAAAATGCTGAGTTGTAATGCTATATAGCTTACATTTCAATAAAGCTGTCAGAAATGAAAAGCAAAAAAATCACCCATAGAGCCGGGCATGGTGGCGCACACCTGTAATCCCAGTACTTGGGAGGCTGAGATAGGAGAATCACAGGTTGAAGGACAGCCTCAGGAAGTAGTGAGACTCTCATCAACCTAGTGAGACCCTGTTTCCAAATAAGAAATAAAATCAGGCTGGGGATGTAGCTCAAAGGTAGAATGCCTCTGAGTCCAATCCCCAGTCCAAAAAAAAAGAACCACCCATAGGCCTACAGCACTGGCCAGGGAAAAGGATCCACCAGTTGAAATGTCAGCCAAAGGATCCCGCTTAAAATTTTCATGTAAGGTGGGAGGAGTGGGGAACAGGGGATTAAAGAAGAGACTACAACTTGCTTCAGAGCAATGAGTCCAATCTCCCACTTCCCCACTACCCATTTTGTAGATGGAAAAACCAAGACCAAGAAAAGAGAACTGCCAGAAGAGACACAAAAGCTTAGTTCAGAAACAGGACTCAAATCCATGCTGCCTGGGCAGGGACCATTTCCTGCTTCCCAACCATCTAGCTACCCAATTCCAGCAAGGTATGAACAGCCCAAGGGATAAATAGGTTCCCTGATACAAGATGATGGGTTACTGAGGTAGACAAATGCTCCTAGGAAGGACCAAGATAGTCCTGGGGCAAACTGCCCATCCTAGACAAAAGGAAGAACCAGCCAAGGCCCAAGGTAGGCAATGACAGATATTCAGACACTCAGTAATATTGGGCAAGAATGGATTTTGCAAAAAGGGTAGCTGAGTGGAGTAGTAGTTTGCCTACAACCATAAAGCAGCTCAACAGGAGACACTGGGGTTTGAACTCAAGTCATCCCAGTTCCAAAGCCCACACTCTTTCCACACACAACTCTACTTCTCCACATTATCCAACAGGTTCCCAACAGGCAATCCCATTGAGCTTATTCACCACAACACAGCTGGCCAGAAAAACTGCCACTTATCAACCCTTAGCCTCAAAGCACACGGGTCATTTGTCCTGCCCACCAAGCTTGGATGGCTAGGAGGGAACAGAGGGGCAGGGAGGAGGAGATCAGAAGGAACCCAGAGTTCCTCCTCAAAAGATACCTACCGTTCACTACCACCTCCAGGTAAAGTTATCTGGACTGGATTCCCTACAGTTCCAAAGTAAAATGACACCTCACCATCACCTTACCTGACCAGTGAGGAAACTTATGAGGTGCAGAGAGCACAGGCAGCACCTATTCGGGATCACCGAGCAAAACCCAACATACCCAAACATGGAGCCCAGACACCCTAACAACAATGCTAGGCCCATCTTCTTCCACTGCCTGAGCATGCATGCCCCCCTCTCAAAGAGCTCTGTGGAGTCCCCAAACTCAGGATGCTTACAAGCCATCCTTTTCAGGAAGTAGACTCTCAGCATCAGCAGTACCTGGGAAAAGACGATCTCCCCAGCACCTAGACCCCAGGGTGACAGAAAGAGACCTAAGAGTAGGGGTATATTCACAGAAATGGGACCAGATTTTTTTTGTGTGTGTGGTACTGGAGATTGAACTCAGGGGCATTCTACCTCCGAGCTACACCCCCAGCCCTATTTTTTTATTCTTTATTTTGAAACAGGATCTCACTAAGTTGCGGAGTGCCTCACTAGGTAGCTGAGGCTGGCTGAGAACCCGGATCCTTCGGTCTCAGCCTCCCAAATGCTGGGATTACAAGTGTGTGCCACCACGCCCGGCTGGGACCAGATTTATCATTGGGATTCCCTCTCAATATCCCCCCCTCTGCTCAAAGGATCCAACTGGCCTCTAGACTACAAAGACCCTTGGTGACAATTTTGGACCAAGACTAGGATGGCAGGAAAAATCTCCCCTCTTCTCACCCCCCCCAAAGTTCCCAAGTTGGGCCAGGTAACACAAGGAGAAGCTCAGTATCTTCTCTCTATGTCTCAAGAAGTGGGACAACAGAAAGCCTCTCTTGTCACTAGGAAGGGGAGGTTTCACAAACCCAGTTTTATTTCCATGTTCTTATGGGAGAACCAGTGTTAAGGACAGGCTGCAAGAGTGCTTTTTACATTATCATGGCAGCGCATTACCACCTTCTTCTCTGTCCCTGGGACTAGGGATGTATGGCTCCCTATTTCTGTGAGAGGAAAGAGACTTTACCCCAATCAGGAAGAGAAGAACACAACTCCTGGTCCTGACCCCATGAATTCAGATAATTTATCCTGCAGAGATAATGGGGGAAGGGAACAAGAACAGGAGGTTCAAGCCCAGCCTCTAGCCCCTATGAAATACAGAGATTATTTATCTGAGCCAAAGGGGAGACGGATATGGGAGTAGAATTTCCCAGGAGTAGGAATGCCTCAAGTCCCTCCCGTCTTCAGGGAAAAGTGCTTATGGAAAGCAGTTCAGAACCCAAACCATTTTCCAGACTCTAGAAGTGGAAAGGAAATACAACTGAATATGGTCAGAATGTCAGAGGGGAGGTCCAAGACTTCATAGCTCCAGGACCTGACAGCCTTGTCCCAGAAGGTAGTGGGGCTTTCTTGACCTTGATCTGAGGGAGGGGCTGAGGTTAAGGGATTCTTTTCTAGTACTGGGCATGGAAGCCAGAGGCAGTCTACCTCTGAGCTACCCCCTATCCTATTTTTTTTTATTTTGAAACAGGGTGTAAGTTGCTGAAGACCTTGCTAAGTTGGTGAGGTTGACTGCGAACCTGCATTCTCCTGTCTCAGCCTCCCAAGTACTGGTATTACAGGCTTGTGCCATCACACCTGGCTGGTTAAGAGGTTCTTATTTGTGTGTGTGTGTGTGTGTGTGTGTGTGCGCGCGCGCGCAGCACTAGGATTTGAACCCAGGGGTGTTCTACCTCTGAGCTACATGCCCAGCCCTTTTTTAAATTCTTATTTAGAAATGGGGTCTTGCTAGGTTGAAGTGTGTCTATTTGCTGAGGCTGTCCTCAAACCTGCGATCCTCCTGTCTCAGCCTCCCAAGTACTTGGATTACAAGCATGGGCCACCAGGCCTGGCTAAGAGATTCTTATGACCTGAAGAGCATGTAGTTCCTTCTGTCCAATGGGAAAACATCTGACCACACACACTGAAGATGACCTCATGCCCTCTCCCTGGTGAGAAAGGATCACTGTGTGTGGTGGGAGGAGCATTTCAAGACCAAAGGGGATTCAGGCCTCAGTTCCTAAGGCAAAAGATCACTTTCCCTGAGGGGAATGGCTCAGGCCCCTAGGAATAGGTCTAGATTCTTTTCCTCAGAATCCCAACTTATCCATGTCCCTAAGGGGAGTGGGAGTCAGGCCTAAGTCCCCAAGGCTGGAAATCTTAAGTTCCTAAAAGGATCCTATGACTAGAGTGTATATATGTTGTCCAAGGTGAGGTGACAGTCAGTACCCTCAGAGCAGATTCAGGTCTCAGATCCTACTGTGGGAAACAGACCACTGCGGGGAGACTCAGGACTCTGATCCTCAGGGACTCTATCATTCATGCCCCAAAAGAAGGGTGTTAGGGCTCAGTTCTGGTGGCAAGAGTTATCCTGTCCCTTATGAGTACCTCAGGTTCCTTGAGGAGGAAGTTTATACCCTCCTGTACCTAAGAGAAACCTCAAGTGTCCTTGGCAGAATGGGTTTCAGGCCCTTGAAGGTAGGCTTAGAGCCACAAGGAGGTCTCAGACATCACCTCTGGGATCTCATGCTGCCCATGTACTGAGGAATGGTCTCAGGCTGGAGTTCCCAAGGCAGGGGTCACATGTCCCTGACAATCTCAGTCCCATTACAGAGGAAAAGATGGGATGTTAAATCCCCAAATCGCATTTCAGTCTTTATAACTAAGATAGAAGGGTCTTTGTGGGGAGGAAGGTCTCAGATCCTCAAGAACGCTGAGACATGGGTCTCTCAGGAGAAAAGTCTCCTAAAGAACTCATCTGGCCTCCAGACTTAGTGGCACACACCTGTAATCCCAACTTGGGAACTGGGACAGAAGGACAGAAAGCTCAAGGCCAGGCTCAGCAACTTAGCCAGACCTTATCACAAAATAAAAAGGACTGAGGATGTAGCTCAGTGATAGAGCACCTCAAGGTTCAATCACAAATCCAAAATAAATAAATAAATCATTTTTTCCTGAGCCTTTACAGGCCCCTGAACAAGTTTCAGACTCAGGCTCTAAAAACCCTATTAATAAGCAGGAAGACCTTAGGCTCCAGTATCCAAAGTTTTGAATCTCATTCTCTTGAAGGCTCAGGCCCTTGGTGGGAGGTGGGAAACCAAGAGCCCCTCTCTTAGAAGAAATTAAGATTCTGGAGAGCTTATACCACTGATAAGAAACATAGATCCTTGTCACTCAGAAAGGAAATGAATCTCATGTACCAAATTAATCCCTGGGTATTGGCTTTGGCCCTTACTCCCAAAAGGGGAGAGAATTTTGGCTCCCAAGGAGGATAGAATCTTACCTCCCTGAGAGAAATCTTACATCCCTGGAGGAAAGCTCAGAAAATCCCTATCTCCAGAACACCAGTGGGTGTGTGAGAAGCCCTTAATTCTAGAAGATGGAATGTCAAGGCCCTGAAGGCCGACTGAGACCTAAAGAGGTCTCAGCTCCCCCCTCCTCTGAGTGGTCCTGTCACCCCGCAAAGGAGAGAATCGTTCTACGCGTAGAAATGTCTTAGAATCTTAAAAGGGCTTAGGTTCCTTGGGGATGCTCAGACCCCATCTCTTAAGTCACCACCTTAAGAGCTCCCTAGAGGGGGAATCTTAGACTCAATCTAGAAGAGGAGTTCTTAAGCCACTGAACACAGACCTAAGTATCTTGGAGAGACCTGACAGCGACACCCCCCAACTCCCTCTTGTAAAGACCCCATCCTGCCTGTGATTCTTGGGGGAATTCCCACCTATTGGTCTTATAGATGAGGCCCCAGCGCCTGGAATGACAACTTTGGCCTCCAAAGAGACCTCAGAACCCATCTTTAATTTAAGCACCCCATCTTATCTAGGGCCTCTAAACCTAAGTCCTTAGGGAAAAGGAAAGAGAACATCTCAAGCTTCTACCACCAGAAAATGACAGGCCCCGCAAGAGGGCCTAGCTCCCTTGGAACAATCTCAAGCAGCGTTCCATGAGTCTCTTCTCAGTAGCGTCCGATCTGCCATACCTGCCCACCCCTCACCCTCAAGCCCTTACCTGCTCGACCGTGGCAGGGTCCATGGCCTCGATCCGTGCTGCGGCTGCTTCATATTCGTCCTCACTGTTGTAGCCTGCGCCGACCTCCTCACGTTCTGGACTGCCCCCTCCAACCGCGCCAACCCCAGGAGCTTGACGCCGTCGCTTGCTGTGCCCAGGCCCGGAGCAGCAGCCACCTACGCCTACAGCACTGCCCACGCCCACCACAACGCCCGCCGCGCCCACCCCCGCGGCTGCCGCGCCCAAAGCGTCACCGGGACCGCCTCCAGGACCACCAGGGCCCCCGCAAGGAGGTGGTGAGGCCTGTTGTGGCCGAGGGCCTGCCACTGCGCCAGGCGGCACGGCCAGCGCCCAGCGGTGAAGAGCGCCCGGCGGTCCCGGTAGCGGGCCCTGCGGTGGTGGTGAAGCCCGGGGACGGGCCCCTACTACGCCAGAGTCACGGTCGCGGTCGCCGCCACCCACGCCCGTGCCGCCGCCGCCCACGCCCACACCCCCGCCGCGCCGCGGCGCTGAGGGCAGCGGCCCAGGCGGCGGCGGCTCGTTGGCGGGGTCGGAGTCGGGAGGCGGCGGCTTCTTTTTGGGGAGAATTGTCATGGCGGCACCGCCGAGTACCCCCCAGCAAACCCGGCGCGAGGCACGCCGGGAGAGAACCCGGATGAGTGGGCTACTGTAGTGCGCGAAGCACGACGGGAACAGCGAGACCCGGATAAAGAGATCGCAGCACCGGTTCGAGAACCGTCAGCGGTGCGCAGATCACGTCCGGAGAACCCGGATGTGCAGTCCAAGGCGAAGGCACGGCGGTTAGTTTATCGTAGCCTTCGCTCCAAGTCCAGCAAATTACTGCTATCTCGTTCCGGCCTTCTGCTTCAAAGGAAATAGAACCAAAACAAGCACCTCTTCGCCCCGCCCCCTCGCAGGTTCTTGAACTACCGGGTGGGGCTCCGGAGAGCTGCGCACGCGCACCGGAGCGTAGTCCCGCCCCTCGCTCGGAAGTACGTGGGCAAAAACTCCGCCGCCGCCACAACAATCGCGGACACCAACCAATCAAAGAAGCTGCGTGGGCCAATCAGAGGCTAGCGCTCGCCCTCCGGTGCCCTCCGTCTCAAATTTCAAAGTTGGCACCCTTGTTCCCAGCCTTCTCGTTGTCCCCGTCCTACTCTTTACTTCTTTCCCCCAGGCTCTGACTCGCAGGCGTGGGTACTGCGAAAGGACAGCATGGCCTGTGCCGCGCACGATAAGAACGCCGCCCCTTCAGGCTTCCAACTTGAACGCAGTCGACCGGACAGACTGGAAAATAACACTCCCAGAGCATAGCCGACTCCTGTAGCGTCACTTCCGGTCTCACCCACCAGCAAACCTCTTTCTGCCAGAGAGGCGGGCACAGCTTCACCCTGACAACAGGAGAGACCCTGCGGTGACTGGCTAAGAGATGCCGTCATTCTCGTCAGGCCAGCCAATTCAGAGACCAACAAGCACCGTGGGGACTGTAGGTGTTGGGGAAACAGGCACGCCTTCTCCGGCACCTCCGCCCTCTCGCCCTCGCGTTGACCTCTCCACCCCTATGGTTTGTACGCAGACGCAGCACAGCCTTTTTTTTTTCTTCTTTTAGAACTGAGTTTGTTTAGGTCGAGCAGAATGATTTAGGAACCTGCTCTGCTGGGCATGGTGGCGCACGTTTGTAATCCCAGTACTTGAGAGGCTGAGACAGGAGGATATCAGGTTCGACCACAGCCTCAGCAAGTAATGAGACTCATCAGCCTAGCAAGACCCTGCTTCAAAATAAAAATAAAAAATAGGGCTGGGAGAGCCGGGCGTGGTGGCGCACGCTTGTAATCCCAGAATTCGGGAGGCTGAGACCAGAGGATCCGGGTTCGCGGCCAGCCTCAGCTACCTAGTGAGACATTCTGCAACTTCGTGAGACCCTGTTTCAAAATAAAGAATAAAAAATAGGTCTGGGGGTATAGCTCGGAGGTAGAATGCCCCTGAGTTCAATCCCCAGTACCGAAA
>PVLC010049069.1:0-10550 GCA_004027655.1 Graphiurus murinus | reverse complement strand
GCGCACGCTTGTAATCCCAGCATTCGGGAGGCTGAGACCGGAGGATCCAGGTTCGCGGCCAGCCTCAGCTACCTAGTGAGGCACTCCGCAACTTAGTGAGACCCGGCTTCAAAATAAAGAATAAAAAATAGGGCTGGGGGTGTAGCTCAGAGGTAGAATGCCCCTGAGTTCAATCCCCAGTACCGCAAAAAAAAAAAAAAAAAAAAAAAAAAAAAAAAAAAAAAAAAAAAAAAAAAAAAAAAAAAGATAGGAAGCAAAAGAGGGAGGGTGGTCTCACCTTCTTGCTGTCTTCCTCCTTAGCTCCTCTGTGAGGCTCAGCCCAGGCAGAGGCCTTTGGAACAAAACAGAATTTTATAACAAATTTGTATCTTTTGTTTTTAAATCTCCAGGAAGCGGAATGCCAAAGCATCTGGGAAAAGCGTTTCTTTATTCCAGTATAATTATGGCAGGGACCTATCCCCTTTTTTATTACCTTCTACAAAGTAAGTACCCAACAAACTGCCTGAGTCATGGCTTCCTAGTTCTTGTGATCCCTCTCTTCTGTCAAAGGAAATACTTGGGATGCTTTCTGCAGATTAGAGAAAGGAGAAGAGGGCTATTTTAGAAGTCAGTCCACCATTCCATTGGCTAAAGCTTCCTCTTTATCCTATAATCCTCCTTGTTCTAGGAGCCACAAGTACAAATGAAAGGACCAGAATACATTTGCATAAGAAGCCTTGCAAAGCAAGACAGGCTTTCACTCCAGTGCACACACAGGGCATCCATCAAGATTTCTGAGATTATAGGAAGAAAGAACAGAGGGAAAGGGGAATACCAAATGGTTCCCAGGTGGGGAAAACTAGCTGTTTCACAAGTGTCATCAGGCTGCTTGCCCTGACATCCTCTGCCATTGACTCAGTGGAGGAGAGGAACTTGAGTAAGGGATGCTGGCAGGAGCAGAAAATAAAAGCAGAATTAAAGATGGCAAAATCTTAACAGAGGCAAAATCTCCTGACAAATGTGGATTCTCGTCCCACTGCACCCACATTTGAATTTAAACAGACAGGTCACAATTATTGTCCAGAGCCAGAACATTTAAGGTCACTTCATTGCTACTGGTGGCGAAGAGCAGCAGTCATTTTCTAGCTTGGCTTTTTTTGAGGCTTCTTTACCCACCCAGCTTTGCTCTTCGACCTGATTCTGCAGCACGGTCCCTTTTCCCAGGACATGAGAGTGTCACCAGGAGATAAGCAAATAGCACAGTGACCTCTTCATCCATTCTTCACCTTCCTACAGAGTTGGCCAAGTCCCTGAGTCTGGAAGTAGCCTGAGATAAGCATTCCCAGGAATGATTCAGACTGGAACATAATTCCTCTTCCCTCTGCCAAAGGGATGGGGGAAGGGCACAACAGGCCTGGGTCAGCCTTCTAGTCTGACAGCCTTTCCCCCTCAGGAAGCTGAGCCCCACCGAGTGGTGAGACCTGAGTTCTGTAGCTGCCTAGCCGGGTGGTCTTAGGTAGGATAGAAGAAGTAAATGAAATAGGTAGGAAGGAGAAGGAAAAATAATTTCTATGTGTGTGTGTGTTACTGAGGAGACTTAGAGAAGAGCTCATCAAACCCCATAGTTGAAGGAAAATGAGGTGCAAATGTGAGGAGGGAAAGAAGTCAAGGCACAGAAAGGTCATCTGCACATCCCAGTTGATACTGCTTTTTGAGTATTTAAAATGAACAATTTAGAGTCCCTAATTCTTCCATCTTCAAATTTCATATTTGTTTCTGTTTCTATCCTATATAGCGATTGTATTATTTAACTTTCTGTAGAGATTCTACCTGAACAAGTTAAATATAGAAAAGCCAATATCATCTGTCTTTCCTACTTAGAAGGTTTTTCCAGGGCTTCATATTACCAGATGGCTTTGGAACAGCTGCAGAGTCACCCCGAGGCCCTGGAAGCTCTGGGCGCTCCCCTCAGTGTTCACCATCTCAAACTCACCAGCAGGCACAACTTGGTGGACATGGCTGATGCCAAGGTAATACGTCCTCCCTTTGAACTGCAGCTGGGTGCAGCTGAGGGAGGGGGCTAGAGGAGCTGAGTAAGTGAGGGTGGGAAATCCGCTAGCAAAATTGCCATTAGGCTTAACATGTTTAAAAGAAAAGGGCTTTCTTTTTTATAGCGGACTTTAAAGATTTTATTTATATATCTTTTATTACTATGGGTTAATTAATTTTCATATGTTTTTTGTCCTTTCTGGCGGCATTGATAAGGAGGTAGTGAGTGCAGTGGGTGTGCTAATGTCACCATCTTAGACTGAAGATAGAAAAATGACCAGTGGGTTTGCCAGCACTGTGGCAAATCGCAGTTTGAAATACATCTCTATATAGTCAGCCCTCATTCAGATATAACCAGCTATTTAACATTTTATTTAATTTTAATTTTATTTTGTTTTTAGTGTTTTACAGTACTGGGGATTGGACCAGTGGTATTCTACCACTTAGATATATCCCCAATCCTATTTATATTTATTTTTAATTTTTTTTGGTATTGGGGATTGAACCCAGAGGCATTTTACCTCCGAGCTATAACCCTAGCCTGATTTTATTTTTATTTTGAAACAGTCTCACTAGGTTGATGAGAGTCTCAGTGTTTGCTGAGGGTGACCTTCAACTTGCGATCCTCCTATCTCAGCCTCCCAAGTACTGGAATTAGAGGCGTGCACCCCCATGCCCAGCTATATTTATTTTGAGATAGGATTTTGCTAAGTTGACCAGGTTGACCTTGCCTTGAACTTGTGATTCTCCTGCCTCTGCCTCCCGAGTAGCTGAGATTACAGATGTGTACCACTAAGCCTGTATAACCTTTTAAAGTTTATATATATATATATATAAATATATATATACATATATATATAAAAATATATATATACATATATATATATATATTTTTTTTTTTGGCGGTACTGGGGATTGAACTCAGGGGCATTGTACCTCTGAGCTATACTCCCAGCCCTATTTTTTATTCTTTATTTTGAAACCAAGTCTCACTAAGTTGCAGAGTGCCTCACTAGGTAGCTGAGTCTGGCCTCGAACCCGGATCCTCCGGTCTCAGTTTCCCAAATGCTGGGATTACAAGCATGCGCCACCACGCCCGGCTTAAAGTTTATATATTTACATTGCTTCCATAATGCAAATCCATTTTTTTAAGTGAAGTCCTTTTTTTTTTTTTGGTGGTACTGGGGATTGAACCCAGGGATATTTTCCTCTGTTCTACTACACCTCCAACTCCATTTTATTTTATTTATTTATTTGGGCATTGCACCTCTGAGCTATATCCTCGCCCCTACTTTATTTTTGAAACAGGGTCTTGGCTTAGATGCTAAGGCTGCCCATCAACCTGTGGTCCTTCTGTCTCAGCTTCTCAAGTACTAGGATTACAGGCTTATACCACCATATCTGGCTTATTTTTTATTTTGAAACAGGGTCTCACTAAGTTGTTTAGAGTTGCTGAGACTGGCCTCGAACCTGTGATCCTCCCAAGT
This sequence comes from Graphiurus murinus, assembly GCA_004027655.1. Taxonomy (NCBI): domain Eukaryota; kingdom Metazoa; phylum Chordata; class Mammalia; order Rodentia; family Gliridae; genus Graphiurus; species Graphiurus murinus. The sequence goes on along the minus strand of PVLC010049069.1, from coordinate 7,035 downwards.
ACTAAGATTACAGGTGTGCACCATCATGCCTGGGTGAAATCTTACCTTTTGTATAGTTCAGCTTGATAAAACTCACTTGAATATAAAATGCATTTGTTCTTCTGTTTAATAAATATTTTTTTTTTTTTTTTAATTTTGAAATGATCTTGCTAGGTTGACAAGAGTCTCACTACTTTCTGAGGCTGTCCTCAAACATGTGATCCTCTTGCCTCAGCCTCCCAAGTACTGGGATTACAAGCATAGGCCACCACACCTGGCTTATACCCATCCTTTTAAAATTGTCTTTTGAGTCAGGGTCTCACTCAGTTGCCCAGGCAAGCCTAGAACTTGCGATTCTCCTTGACAAGAGCTGGAATTAGAGACATGGGCCACCACACCCAGCTGTTCTTAATGCTTTTAAAGGAAATAGCTTTAATGAGATTTTTTTTTCTAACCGTAACAGCAAATCATTCTCCTGTGTTTTGATAAAAGTATAATCATCTCTCAATATCCACAGGGGATTGGTTCCAGGACCTCCCCTCCACCAAGATATCCAGTCAGCAAATGCTAAAGTGCCTCACATAACAGAATATAGTACAATTGACCCTTGAACAATGTAGAGGTTGGGGCCACTGATTGTTGTGCAGTCAAAAATCCACATATTACTTTTGTTTGTGTGGTATTGGGTATTGACCCAAGGGCATTCTACCTCTGAACTTTACACCCAGCCCTATTTTGTTTTTTTATTTTGAAACAGGGTCTCATTAAGTTATGGAGGGCCTCACTAAGTTGCTGAGGCTAGCCTTGAATCTGCAATCCTTCTGTCTTAGTCTCCCAAGTACTAGGATTATAAGTGTGAGCCACCATGCCTGGCTCACATATTACTTTTTTTTTTTTTTGTGGTACTGGGGATTGAACTCAGGGGCATTCTACCTCCGAGCTATACCCCCAGCCCTATTTTTGATTCTTTATTTTGAAACAGGGTCTCATTAAGTTGCGAAGTGCCTCACTAGGTAGCTGAGGCTGGCCGCGAACCTGGATCCTCCGGTCTCAGCCTCCCAAATGCTGGGATTACAAGCATGCGCCACCACGCCCAGCCACATATTACTTTTGACTCCCCAAAAACTTTCTTGCCGTTGACTAGAAGTCTTATTAATAACCTACTTAATGAACACATATTTTATATATTATATGAATTCTTAGTGGTGAAAAATATTCAAAAACCTCAAGGAATCATTTTTATTGCAATATGAAATTTACTGAACATACTTATGTGGAAATGATTAATATCATAGAGTGTTTTAAGCAGGAATTTACAACATATGAGTTCACTGTAATAGCAAGAGGCGGTAACTACAAAATGTTTATAATATGTATTATAATTAATTTTATGTAGTTAAGACTTTATACTAAATCTTTACATTTGTTTATACTTCTGTCAACTGCAAATGGCACCATATACAGTATATTTGCATACGTTTTGATAAATTTTAACTTCTTTTGCAATGCTAGGGTTCCAACACAGGGCCTTGTGCACACCAAAGCAATAGATTTAACTTTTTTTTGGTGGTGGTACCTGGGGGCATTCTACCTTCAAGCTAAACCCCCAGCCCATTTTATGTTTTGAAACAGGGTCTTGCTATGTTGATGAGAGTTTTGCCACATTGTTAAGGCTGTACTTGAACCTGTGATCCTCCTATCACAGTCTCCAAAGTACTGGGATTACAGGCAGGTACCACCTCCAAAGTACTGGGATTACAGGCGGGTACCACCATGCCCGACTGGGAATGGAACTCAGAGGCATTCTACCCCCAAGCTATACTCCCAGCCCTAGTTTTATTCTTTATTTTGAAACAGAGTCTCACTAAGTTGCGGAGGGCCTCCCTAAGTAGCTGAGACTGGCTGCGAACCTGTGATCCTTTTGTCTCAGCCTCCCAAGTACTGGGATTACAAGCATGCACCACCACACGCAGCAGATTTAGTTTTTTATGATAGATCTTTATATATCTTATGGTTGTAAATGATGAAATAGATTATTATATACATATATTTGATGTGTGCATGACATACATTTTTCTTAATTTCTTTGATAATTTCTAGGCTACATGGTTCATGTGCAAGTTTCTTTAAATTTTCAAAAATCTCCATAAAGCCCCCACATATAAGTGGACCCTCACTGTGCAGACCTCTGTTGTTCAAGGGTCAACTATGAACATCCTCTCATTTCTTTTATTTAAAAAAAATTTTTTTATTTTTCTAGAGCTAATCTGATTAACTTTCATTTACTTTAAGTTATCTATAGATTTTTTTATACCTAACACAGTGTAAATGCTATGTAAATAATTATTGTACTGTATTGTTTAGAAAATAATGACAAGAAAAAAAGTGTGTACTTGTTCAGTACAAACATGTTAACAAATATTTTTGATTCTTTGTTGGTTGAATTAGTAGATGTAAACCCTATGAATATAGAAGTCCAATTGTACTTTTTTCTAAAAGCCTGTTCTTTATGGTCTAGATCAAAATATGTACTAGTTTGCTGATAGTAGTCCTCCTTTTCAACAATGGACTTTATTTATTTTTGTCTTTTTTCCTATTTTATTATGGAAAATTTCAAACACGTAGAAAAGATAAAATTTACAATGATCATTCATGTGGCTGCTGCTTGAATTCTACATTTAGTCTTTCTGTTTGCTTTATCTCACCTAGCTTTTCATGTAGCTATATCTTTGTCTGTGACTCCATCTTATTTTTTTGATGTATTACAGGTAATTTTCAAACATCTATTTACTTCACTTCTAAACATGTAAGCATGTATATCATTAACTAGAGTTTAATATATAGTTTTGAGGTGAAACTGATGTTGTATGAAAAGTAGAAATCCAAGTATTGTATTTGATGAGTTTTAACAAATGCATACATGTAATTTATGTGTCTCTCTAGATGTAGATTGTTACCATTGTCCAGCCGTCCTCTCAGGCCTTTTCCCTACGTCCTCTCTCATACCACCAGTTCCATCTGGGCACTCGTCTTCCATCCCCTACCCACATCGTTTAGCTTGTTCTTGGATGGAGTCATGCATCATTTACTCTTTTTTTTTTTTTTTTTTTTTTTTTTTGCAGTACTGGGGATTGAACTCAGGGCATTCTACCTCCGAGCTATACCCCCAGCCCTAGTTTTTATTCTTTATTTTGAAACAGGGTCTCACTAGGAGGAGGACCCCACTAAGTAGCTGAGGCTGGCTGCAAACCCGGATCCTCCGGTCTCAGCCTCCCGAATGCTGGGATTACAAGCGTGCGCCACCACGCGCAGCTTCATCATTTACTCTTGTTCAAGACTCTTTTACTCAGCATGTTTTTGATCCTTACCCATATTGTTGCTCGTATTGGTAGTTCATTCCTTTTTAACAAGGTTTTTTATGGTCATTGTAAGTGTTGAGTTTGGTCAAATGGAAGGGGCTCCCACTGACCTCACGAAATCTTCCAAAGAGGGAAGGACATTTGAAAAGTCAGGTGGATTCACCTGCTAGGTTGTTAGGAAGCAACTCAATTCTGTGAACAATCATTGGATTTTATAGGCTTGGCTGTAGAAAGCACCATTTTGACATTTTTTTGAGATGACGACAACATATCCAATTACATTTTTCCTTTCTGTCATTTTATACCCACAGTTAAAGATTCCCATCTCTGGATCCAAGTCAGAAGGCTATCTCTACACCAGATCAACCAGAAAAGCCCCTTTTGAGAGGTATTATGGGAAAGTGGTTGGAGTGGGGGGCAGGAAGAGAACCTCCTGATGGAAAAGTCCTGATTTCTCTTTTGTTTGTCAGTAAATGACTGCCATAATAGGAATTACTTTTCAAAGCTTGAAGCTGAAGGCTTCATGGCTGGGCAGTAAGCCAGTGCTGTGCCTTTTAGTTCAGTCCAGACAATTTATCCAATACAATCTACTGAATTGTCCTCTCTTCATGCTGCTGAATTTGAAACACTTTACAGTGGTCTTGGTCTACAATGATTTGATGCTGTGTTCCAACTTCTAACTCTGCTGCCTCAGTCATGACAAATGAGTAAAAGCATGGAGTCCTGTTTCAGAATTATTCATCACATTCTCTGTGCATAACCCCTCCACCCAGTTAATTGGCTTTTCTTGTCCGGTTGCCAGTAGCTACATCCACTCACTTCCCCTGGGAGCCTCCCTCCAAGAGGTCTGCTGTTTAGCCAGGATGTGTTTTAATTCCCCAGGACAAAAGGAGCAGGCAGCCTCTAGGCGGCCCCCACCTGTCTCACCCTGGGCTCACTGACCTCTGAGCCTGGGATTAGTGGAAGAGCTGGCTAGATTCCAGGCTAAGAATTGAAGGTTGATGTGAATTAGGAAATGGGGAATAAGCTGTGCTCCCTCTCCTCCTCAGTGCCTCTTCCATTCACCTATCCATTCCCTGCCTTGATTAAATAACGATCCCCAAACAGTGTTAAAACATTACATGAGCACGGCACTGATGTAGGATGATGCTTGAAAGATGTAAGACATTATTCCTAACAACTGCCCCGTCCCCATTTGGATTTTTTTATTAGAGACTATATATACTTTTGGTGTTTATCAGGTGGCACCTTAAGGAAGTCGTACTGGAGCTCAAGGGTGGGCAGCGGATTCCTGTGTTCAGTGAGGAGAGTAGCAATGAAGTGAAAGAGCAGTGAAAGTGAAGAGGAAGACTCCGAGTTCTTCAAGTCTGGCCTTCCCCATGTCCACCATGTATGCACCAGGGTGACAGCCATTCTCCAGCCATCAGTGAGCTGACTGTGTATTGGCATATGGTAATCTTAGTATAATTCTAACTTGATCACAACAAATGCTATTGTGTTTTTTAATTGAATCAGAAAGAAACTTTTATTATAAGTTCATAAGGTAATTTATCTAAAAGTGCTCTGTATATAAAAGCAAAATGCAAAATAAAAGGATCAGCATTAATAATGTTTGTTGATTTCTGCTGCTTCTCATCTCTTTTTCTTTTCCTCTCCCCACCCCGTCCAAGTAATTTTTAGCTCCAATAAAAAGTGGAGGTTTACTAGCACTGAAGAGGCTTTTCGGTTGTTGACATTTGAATGCTAAGACAGATCAGGCACTTTTATTTTGGTCACTCTACCCTGACTTCATATTGTTAAGTAGCTGGTAGGCATACTCAATCACTTTGGAATATTTTGTTTGCTTTGTTGTTTTTATTTTCTTATTTCTATTTCAGTTTCTAAATATCGTGGAAGCTTAAAAATTTGTATGTGGGAAAGTTGGCTTAAAGCTCACAAGTCCTTACCCTCTGCTTTCCAGACACATATTAGAACATCATTTTTTTTTTTTTTTTTTTTTTTTTTTTTTTTTTTTTTTTTTTTTTTTTTTTTTTTTTTTTTTTTTTTTTTTTATGTGATGCTGGGGATTGAACTACTCAGGGACATTCTACCTCTTAGCTATTGCCCCAACCCTGTTTTATTTGTTATTTGGAAACAGGGTCTTGCTGAGTTGTTGAAAGCCTCCCTAAGTTGCTGAACCTTCAATCTTCCTGTCTCAGTCTCCCAAGTACTGGGATTACAGTCATGTGCCATTATGCCTGGCTTAGAGCATCATCTACTTAGCTTTTATTAGTTATATAAGAAACAATATTCTGAAGCAAAAGACCTTCCTTCTGAGCACCAGAGCCTACCAAAGCAGAAATCTGGTATCTGCTTTGAAAAGGCCATTTTAATCCTCTTGGTATTACTAGGCTTAATGCAGTTATAATTGTCTACAATGAGGGACATTCATGAGCTCTTTCCTACATTCTTTTTTTGTTTATTTTTTGTGGTGCTAAGAATTGAAACCAGGGGCATTCTATGTCAGAGTTATACCCTCAGCCCCATTTTTATTTTTTATTTTGAAACAGGGTCTCACTGAATTGCTAAGGATCTTGCTAAATTGCTAAGGCTGGCCTCAAACCTGCAATCTTCCTGTCTCAGCCTCCTAAGTAATAGTAGTAGCAGTGTGTACCACCATGCCTGGCTTCCTATAGTCTTAATATGCTTCAGAGAGAGGCTTCTCAGGAAAAAAAAAATGTGCTGGTAGTGAATGAGGCATTTGATCGTCTCCTTTCTGGAGTTTATATCTGTAAATATACATTCATATGTTCTTTGGTTATACAATGAAAAATAAGTCTCTCCCTCAGAGCATTTTTGCCAGTGTGTTTATGGAGAAATATTCCAGCCTCTGCAGTTTTTAAAAACAAATGATAAAGCCCGGCATGGTGACTCATGTTTGTAATTCCAGTACTTGGCAGACTGAGATAGAAGGATCACAGGTTCATAGCCAGCCTCAGCAACTTAGTGAGGCCTTTTGCAACTTAGAACCTGTTTCAAAATGAAAAAATAAAATAGGACTGGGGGTGTAGCTCAGAGGTAGAATGTCCCTGGATTCAGTCCTCAGCACCACACACACACAAATTAAATAAATAAAACACTTGTAGTTTCGTGGTACTTTAACAATTACATAGTATTCTGTTGTGTATATGTCATTTTATGTATTGCTTCATATATGACTCTGCTTTGACATTTACTCCCTTTCTGTGTTTGCTAGAATCTTTTCCCCCCCTGTGGCCAAAGCATAGAAAAACAGGGCCTAGTTGGGCCTTTTTTCCTGAAGTAAAACAGGCAATAGTTTTAGAATAGAATAGTTAGATAAAATTTGAATCATTGAGCTTGGCACACGCTTGTAATCCCAGTACTTGGGAGGCTGAGACAGGATGATTGTAGGTTCGTGGCCAGCCTCAGCTACTTAGTGAAGCCCTCTACAACTTAGTGAGGTCCTGTTTCAAAATAAAGAATAAAAACTAGAGCTGAGGGTGTAGCTGGGAGGTAGAATGCCCCTGAGTTCAATCCCCAGTACTAAGAAAAAAAAAAATTTTGAGTCATTGAAGAGGTTTTCTGATCCAGCTGACAGTAACAGAGTATTAAAGCTCTTTGATATTGTGTGTGTGTGTGTGTGTGTGTGTGTGTGTGTGTGTGTGTGAGAGAGAGAGAGAGAGAGAGAGAGAGAGAG
>PVLC010049068.1:0-10551 GCA_004027655.1 Graphiurus murinus | reverse complement strand
GGCTGGGAATATAGCTCAGTGGTGAAGCTCTAGCCCAGCCAGTGCCTGGGTTTAATCCCCAGGACCAGGGCAGGGCAGGGGCGGGGCAGGGGCAGGGTGGGGGTAGAGGAGGGCTGGGGGTGGGGTATGCTTCAGTAAGCCTAAGTGTACAGTGCCGCACCCAAGAGAATACGGCTGAGTATCCCTTATCTGAAATGCCTGTGACCAGAAGGGTTTCAGATCTGGGAGTTTCTCAGATTTTGGAATATTTGCATTGACTTTACTGGTTAAGTATTCCTGACCCCACCCCGCCCCCAAATTAGCAATGCTCCAAAATCTGAAGCTTTTATTTGGTGCTGGGGACTGAACCCAAGGCCTTCAGCATGCTAAGCACACGATCGATCACTGAGCTATATACCTCTGGCCCTACGAACGCAGAAACTTTTATTTATTTATTTATTTATTTATTTATTTATTTATTTATTTATTTATTTATTTATTTTCGGTACTGGGGATTGAACTCAGGGGCATTCTACCTCCGAGCTATACCCCCAGCCCTATTTTTTATTCTTTATTTTTGAAACAGGGTCTCACTAAGTTGCGGTGGGCCTCACTAGGTAGCTGAGGCTGGCCTCGAACCCAGATCCTCCAGTCTCAGCCTCCCAAATGATGGGATTACAAGCGTGCACCACCACGTCTGGCTCCAGAAACTTTTAAAGAATCGTGCAAAGAAGGTTGGGATTTCAGATTTTCACATTATAGATTCTCAGCTGGCGTAACAAATGTACAGTGTGGTTTATGGAAACAACTGCTGTAGTGGTGGAAGTTCCTTTGCCTGCTCCTCCTACCCCCCTGCAGGCGTGTGGGTCCCAATGCAATTGCTAGTGGTGTGGCCTTAGCCCAGCCTCAGCCCCTACACTTGAGACGCGTGAGTCACAACACTGACCTTGGAGTGTCACCGGGAAGTCCAAGGCGTGCCAAATGCAAAGCCCCAGCACAATGCTGCCGGGGGATCCTCCAGGTGTCCGTGTCCCCTCCTGTCTGCACAGAGCCAGGACGCCTGCATTCCCTTCCTGATGCCCATGAGCATTCCGGCCTTCCTTCCTTCCTTCTTTTTTTTTCTTTTTATTTATCGTGTGTGTGTGTGTGTGTGTGTGTGTGTGTGTGTGTGTGTGTGTGCGCGCGCGAGCGCGCACTACTAGGGATTAAATGTAGGAGCATTCTACCTCCAAGCTACACCCCAGCCCTACTTTTATTTTTGCGGTACTGGGGATTGAACCCAGGGGCATTCAATCTCCGAGCTACACCCCCAATCCTATTTTACTCTTTATTTTGAAACAGAGGCTCAGTAAGTTGCAGAGGGCCTCATTAAGTAGCTGAGGCTGGCCTCGAACCCAGATCCACCGGTCTCAGCCTCCTAAGTACTGGGATTACAAGCGTGCGCCACCACACCTGGCTAGGGTGAAGGGTTTTGATGTTTGTCAATCAGATCAACGTCTACTCACTATGAATAGGGATTTGCACGTGCTTATTAACCCCCCATGTACTTCTCAATGCACCTGGGATCTCATTAAAATGAGAACCTTCATATCACTCCCAGCGAACTCCTAAGTACGGGGAGGACTGGGTGGGGCGGGGCTTGGAGGAAATCATTCCAGGTGCTGTGTGCACGTACGTCTGTAGCACTGTGAACCTTACTATGATGTCTGCTTACAATGCACCAATGCAAGTATATTTAAACCATGAGGACCTTCATCAGCGCTGCTGGCTGGGCCTGAGTTCCCAGGTGATAGCTCCCCAGAGGACCATCCTGAGCTGCAAGGTGGTCGGAACACGCGGGACTCAGTCACCCAGATATTCTGTTTTGTGCTCAGGCTTCTCTTTCCTTGTTTGCTGAAAGTTCATGGTCTGCAGGTGAGTTGGTGGGGAAGCATTTCCTCAGGGCAACCCAAACAGAACAGAGGCCGAAGGCAAAGGGAAACTACTACTGTGATGAAATCCATTTCTTCAGTCAATAAACAGGCTGACTCAGCAAAACAGGAGGCAGGTGAGTCTGACAGTCCAGTCTGCACATTTTAGGCACAGCACGGTGACTCTGGCTAATTGTCACTTCAGAGTCTAGTTGGTTGTGATTGCTTCGTTTTAATTTGACCTCCCTGAAGAGTTTGCTCAGACCTCATCTCCTCTGAGAGGCCTTTCATTATCTCTCTCTCTTTTTTTTTTTTTTTTTTTTTTTTGCAGGACTGGGCATTGAACCCAGGGCATTCTACCTCTGAGCTACACCCCCAGTCCTATTTTATTCTTTATTTTGAAACAGGGTCTCACTAAGTTGTGGAGGGCCTCACTAAGTAGCTGAGGCTGGCCTCGAACCTGTGATCCTCCTGTCTCAGCCTCCCAAGTACTGGGATTACAAGCATGGGTCACCATGTCTGGCTTTATTCTCTTTCTTTTTCATTACTACCGTCTGGCTTCCAGTAGTCAGTATTGTCTCCATTTTTTTTTTTTTTTTTTGGTACTAGGGATAAAACTCAGGGACATTCTACCTCTGAGCTACATCCCCAGCCCTTTTTATTTATTTGTTTGTTTATTTATTTTTGTTTTTGTGTGTGTAGTACTTGAGATTGAATGCAGGGACATTCTACTTCTGAGCTACACCCCCAGTCCTATTTTATTTTGAAACAGGGTCTCCCTAAGTTGCAGAGGATCTCCCTAAATTGCTGAAGATGGTGGCATCCTACAATCCTCCTATCTCAGCTTTCTAGGTACTGGGATTACAAGTGTGTCCCACCTCGACCTGCTTTTGTTTTTTGTTTTTTTTTTGGTACTGGGGATTGAACCCGGGGAATTCTACCTCTGAGCTACACCCCCAGCCCTATATTTTATTCTTTATTTTGAAACAGGATCTCACTAAGTTGCAGAGGGTCTCACTAGATAGTTGAGGCTGGCCGAGAACCCAGATCCTCCAATCTCAGCCTCCCAAATGCTGGGATTACAAGTGTGCGCCACCACGCCCTGCTCGCCATTCGTTTTTAGTTTTGAATTTCAAACACAGTCTCATTAGGTTGCTAAAGGTCATGCCAAGTTGCTGAAGTTGGCCTCAAACCTGGGATCCTCTTGTCTCAGCCTCCCAAGTACTAAGATCACAAGCTTATGCCACCACCCGGCGGCTAAGGTGGTAACTTTTGACTCTGTGTATTAAGGGTCTCCATAACAGTTGTAATTACAAGCTAGAGTCCCAGTACAGTTCTAGAAACTGTTCCGGTTACACATTACTAATTACTAGTTTGTTGAAACAAAGACCTGTTGTTAATCCACATTCAGTTCCCAAAACAACACAGTTTTGCTGCATTTGGTAGACACGGCAGCAACAGCACAGAGGTTGTGTGACTTGCCAAAGACCCCCAGCTGTCTGGGGGCCTGGGCCTCAGATGCAGGTGTGCTTGTCTCTACTTTTGGAATTCTTCCTGACCACTGTGGAAGGACCAAATGAATACATGCACCCACCGTGAATTTTATGTTTACCACGACCTGCAAAATGTGGGTGACTGATCTTGGCCTCGGCTGAATGGTGCTGATACCCAGAGTCAGGGTTCCCAAGTCCTGGTCCGTGGGCCAGGGCCAGATCAGGACTGAGTGTTCACCAGACTTTGATATTTTATATACATATATAATATATAATAGCATATATGCACATATAATATGTAGAAAATAAATAATATAATATATGTATATTTTATACACACACATTTATGGCAACATAAAAATTTGGAGGGTAAACCAGGTGTGGTGGTACCTCCCTGTAATCCCAGTACTTGGGAGGCTAAGATAGGAGGACCACAGGTTTGAGGTCAGCCTCAACAACTTGGTGAGATCCTCAGGAACTTTGTGAGAACGTGTTTCAAAATAAAAAGTAAAACAGGCCTGGGAATGTGGCTTGGAGGTAGAACTCTTTTTGGTTCAATTCTTAGTATCAACTGCCCCCCTCAAAATTTGGGGATAAGCCGGGCGTGGTGGCGCACGCTTGTAATCCCAGCATTCGGGAGCCTGAGACCGGAGGATCCGGGTTCGCGGCCAGCCTCAGCTACCTAGTGAGGCACTCCGCAACTTAGTGAGACTCAGTTTCAAAATAAAGAATAAAAAATAGGACTGGGGGTGTAGCTCAGAGGTAGAATGCCCCTGAGTTCAATCCCCATTACTGCAAAAAAAAAAAAAAAAAAATTGGGGATAACCTGAGTGTGGTGGTACACTTCTGAAATCCCAGTACTTGAGAGGCTGAGACAGGAGGATTGCAGGGTTGAGGTCAACTTCAGCAACTTGGTGTGACCTTTAGCAACCTAATGAGACTGTGTTTGAAATTCAAAACTAAAAACCGAATGGCTGAGCTGGGTGTGGTGATATACACCTTTAATTCCAGTACTTGGGAGTACTTGGGAGGCTGAGACAGGAGGATCACAAGTTCAAGGACAGCCACAGCAAGTAGTAAGACTCTCATCAACCAAGAGCGACCCTGATTCAAAAAAAAATAGGGCTGGGGGTGTAGCTCAGAGGTAGAATGCTCCTGAGTTTAATTCTCAGGACCTCAAAAACATTAATGGAACGGTTATATTAATGAGCATTAGGGGTCCATACTTGTAATCCCACTACTTGACAAGCTGAGACAGGAAGATCACAGGTTCAAGGACAACCTCAGCAAGCCAGGTGTGGTGGTGCATGCTTGTAATCCCAGTACTTGGGAGGCTGAGACAGGAGGAACACAGGTTTTTGGCCAGCCTCAGCCACTTAGTGAAACCCTCAGCAACTTAGTGAGACCCTGTTTCAAAATAAAGAATAAAAAAAAAAAAAAATAGGGAGGGTTGGTGTGTCGCTGACCTCATCTTTATGGTTCCCCAGGTGAGTCATGGATCAAGGAACCCAATAAACTCTTGTCACATTTTATCACCGGCAGTGCCTGCTGTCTTGTAGTGACATTAGCCCTCATTGCTAAGTAGCTCAAAAGTTAAATAGCCTCCTTGATGAGGCAACAAGCTTTAGAGCAACATCAGAAAGATCACACGGCATTAAAGCCACTGGAACTATCTTGCTGAGTCATGGATTTATTGTGTTTGTTGTGCAATGGCTTTTCTTTCTTTCTTTTTTTTTTTCCAGAACCAGATGATGTTGAAATTAGCAATGGTCACGTATACAATCTGGTAGCATTCCACATCTGTACATTTTTAGCAATGACAAAGAGACAAGGATTTCTGGATGACAAAGGAGATAATGGTCCAGGAGTGTTTCTTCACTGTGAGATGTGACCCAAAGGCTGAGACTACATTTTTTGTTTGTTTATTTTGTGGTACTGGGGATTGAGCCCATGGACGTTCTACCTCTGAGCTATGCCCCCAGCCTTATTTTCTTTTACTCCGTGTGTGTGTGTGTGTGTGTGTGCGTGTGTGTGCACACGCGTGTTTGGTGCTGGGGATAGGAGCACTCTACATCTGACCTATTTTAGTTTTTATTTTGAAATAGGGTCTCACTAAGTTGCAGAGGGCCTCACTAAGTTGATGAGGCTGGCTGCGAACCTGCAATCCTCCTGTCTCAGCCTCCCAAGTACTGGGATTACAGATGTGTACTACCATGCCTGGCTACTTTTTTCCTTTGAAACGGGGTCTCATGAAGTTATTGTGTGATCCTCCTGTCTTAGCCTCTCAAGTACGGAGATTACAGGCATTCGCTACTGTGCCTGGTTTGAGATTGAATTTATATTCACGACTTCACGGACTTTATGGGAGGCTAGGATTGAAGTATTCATAGATTTTGAATACAGTTGATCTCTTAGTTGCAAACACCCTCAGTGTCTGTGTCCCTGGGGGCACGTGAGATTTGGCAATGTGTGAATGGAAGCCCTGTCCTCAGGAGGCTTACAGTCAGGAAAGGATAGAAAACTTGCATGAGCATACTCTAGACAAAGGTAGAAGATGATGACGTGCTGGGGAGAGATACTGAGGCAGGGAGAAGTTTCTATCACTGGGATAGGCCAGGGTGGGCGGAGATTTGCAGAACCCAGGGTTTACATTGAACTTGCGGGGTGGGGTCCAGGAAGATAACCTAAAAAGACTTGGTATCTAAACAATTAAGTTTAAGGCAAGCCAGGGCGTGGTGGTGCATCCTGTAATCCCAGTACTTGGGAGGCAGAGACCCGGGGATCTCAGGTTCGAGGCCAGCCTCAGGAACCTAGCGAGACCCTGTTTCAAAACAATAACATAAAAAAGGCTGGAGGTAGAGCACAGAGGTAGAACACCCTTGGGTTCAATGCCCAGTAGCTTCCTCCCTCCCCATCCACATCTAGAAACTAGGTAAGACTGGTATTACAAATGCGGACATTGATTCAGGGCTGGCGTGGGAGAGGCAGTGTGGAGGACAAGGCCGTGTGTATACAGGAGCCAGAGAGTCGGTGACTAAGGAGAAGAGTCGGAGTCCAGACCAAGGGCAGCCTGGCCCTTTTGTGAAGCCCAAAGAGGTGAGGCCATAAAAAGGGAAATAAGGAGATGAGGTTTGGGCCAGTGGAACTCTGTGGGTGGCAGTACTGGGGTGAAGAATGGGGACTTGGAGCCGGGCGTGGTGGTGCACACTTGTAATCCCAGCACTTGGGAGGCTGAGACAGGAGGATCCGGGTTCGCCGCCAGCCTCAGCTATTTAGTGAGGCACTCCGCAACTTAGTGAGACCCTGTTTCAAAATAAAGAATAAAAAATAGGACTGGGGGTGTAGCTTGGAGGTAGAATGCCCCTGGGTTCCATCCCCAGTACCACAAAGGAATGGGGACTTAGGAGTCCCTGCTGGGTTTGAATCCAGCTCTGCCTCTTACTAGCTGTGCAACCTTGAGCAAGTTCTGTAACCTCTCTGGTGCCTTGTCTCCAGCTACAAAGAGGGAGTCACAATGGGACTAAGTCATGAGACTGTTGAGAAGATGGAACAGGTGGAGATGGTGGTTGTGTTCTGAACACTCTTCAAATTTTGCTGTCTCGGAGGAGGCACTGGGGAAACTGTCCCAGAGGTCTCTGGCGAGGGTGCCAGGGTGAGGTGAGGTCACAGGTGCCCGATCAGGAGACCTTCGGGCCATCTTCCTAGCGTTAGAAGGAGCCCTGGGCGGGTGGCCTCTGGAGGGCCCGAGACAATGAGGAAGAGCCTTAGTTTGGGCGGGGCAAGGTGGCTCACCCCTATGTAATCTTAGTACTTGGGAGGCTGAGCCAGAAGGATCGCGGGTTCAAAGATAGCCTCAGCAATCTAGTGAGGCCCTCGGCAACTTAGTGAGACCCTATTTCAAAATAAAAAAGGGCTAGGGGTGTAGCTCAGAGGTAGATAGAATGCCTCGGATTTAATCCCCAGGCGCTCTCTCTCTCTCTCTTTCTGAGACACACACACACACACACACACACACACACACCACACCATACACACATACACACTACACATACCATACACACACGTACACGCACACACACACCACACACACCATACAACACACACACACACACACACACACACACACACACGTGCTCGCCTCAGTTTAGGGAATAGAAATGTTCTCCTCACCAGGTTCAGCACAGTATCTTCCAGCATCTTCTCTCCAGTTTAGCTCCTGGGTGTTTTAGATATAATGACTCCCCTCCCCCATTATGAAGGCCCAGAATAATTATTTGTAGTATCTAAAAATTGAAAACAGCTGGGCATGGTGGCTCAAGACTGTAATCCCAGTACTTGGGAGGCTGAGACAGGAGAATGGCAGGTTTGAGGCCGGCCTCAACAGCTTAGTGAGACCCTCAGTTACTTAGTGAGATTCTGTTTCAAAATAAGAAATAATAATAATAATAATAATAATAATAATAATAATAATAATATTAATAATAATAATAAATAGGGCCGGGGGTGTAGTTCAGAGGTAGAATAACCCCTGGGTTCAATCCCCAGCACCGAAAAATAAATAAATAAATACATACATACATACATACATAAATTAAAAACAACCCAAATGACTATCAAAAAAGGAAAGGGCAGATCAAGTATGGTGTATTGCCGGGCATGGTGGCTCATGCTTGTAATCCCAGTACTTGGGAGGCTGAGGAGAATTGTAAGTTCAAAGCCAGCCTAGGCAATTTAGCGAACCTCTCAGCAATCTAGTGAGACCCTGTTTCCAAATAAGAAATCAAATCGGCCCAGGGGAGTAGCTTGGAGGTAGAATGCCTCTGGGTTCAATCCCCAGTACTAAAAAAAAAAAAAAGTAGGGTGCACATGTTTGATGGGTGCTCGGCAGCGTGGAGATGAATGGACCGGTCTGATAAGGAGCAGCCGCAGACAACGGGGCTTGGTGAAGAGTAGGCCACAGGTGATAAGGTTCCAGTCACCTTCAAGAGCACAGAGAGCAGCACTGTGTGATGCTTTGTTTTGGGGTGTTTTTGTTTTGGCAGTACTGGGGCTCTACCTCTGAGCTGTACCCCCAGCCCTTTTTATTTGTTGCGACTGGATCTCACTAAGTTGCCCAGGTTGGCCTCGAACTTGCGATCCTCCTGCCTCAGCTTCCTGAGGAGCGTATGATGTTCTTGAAAACAGGAGTTTGTGGCAGATGTAAAGGAGCACTGGCAGGAGGATGTGTACTCAGGAAGACAGGGTTTGGGACTGGGGACAAATAGGACTCCGACTTCTATGACATTTGATTCCTTTATTCAATATCTGAAGCAAACACAGTTAGTTCTGGGAGGGGAGAGGGTGTCACTATTTGTCTGTACTTTCTTTCCCCTATATATATATTTTTTTCTTGTAGTACTGGGAATGGATGGAACCCAGGAGCATTCTACCTCTGAGCTACACCCTTAACCCTATTTTCATTCTTTATTTTGAAACAGGGTCTCACTAAGTTGTGGAGGTCCTCACTAAGTAGCTGAGGCTGGCTGCGAACCCAGATCCTTCAGTCTCAGGTCCCAAGTACCGGGGTTATAAGTGTGTGCCACCATGCCCGGCCTCTTTCCCCTATTTTTAAAAACTTCTCATGTCTATTATGGAAAATTTGAAAAATAATAAAAGTACTAAAGGAAGCCAGGCGTGGTGGCACATGCTTGTAATCCCAGTAACTGGGAGGCTGAGACAGGAGGATTGCAGTTTTGAGGATAGCCTCAGCAACTTGTGAGACCTTCTGCAACTTAGTGAGACCATACTTCAAAATAAAAAGTAAAAAAAATTGGACTATGTGTGGAGCTCGGAGATAGAATGCCTCTGGGTTCAATCCCCAGTACTGCAGGGGGAAAAAATGTACTAAAAAATATGTAACTAAACTGACATGATGAGACATGCAGGTTCATGGCCAGCCTCAGCTACTTCTTGAGTCCCTCCACAACTTAGTGAGACCCTGTTTCAAAAGAAAAAATTTAAAAATAGGGCTGGGGGTGTAGCTTGGAGGTAGAATGACCCGGACTCAATCCCCAGTACTGGAAAAAAAAAAAAAAAAAAAAAAAGTAAAAGTAACTAAAGCCGGGTATGATGGTGTACACCTGTAATCCCAGGACTTAGGAGGCTGAGCTAGGAAGATCACAGGTTCCAGGCCACCTCACTAATGTAACAAAGCCCTGTTTCAAAATATAAATAAATAAAAAAGGCTGGAGGTGTAGCTCAGAAACAGAATGCTCTTGGTTTTTCCATCCATCCCCAATAAAACACACACACACCAACTAGTACTCACTAGTATTCAGATTCAATTGGTGTCATCATTTTTTTCTACTCTGATGTGTGGAGGTGTATTTTTTTTTTTTTTTGGATTGAACTCAGGGGCATTCTACCTCCGAGCTACACCCCCATTTTTTATTCATTATTTCGAAACAGGGTCTCACTAAGTTGTGGAGTGCCTCACTAGGTAGCTGAGGCTGGCCGTGAACCCGGATCCTCCGGTCTCAGCCTCCCAAGTACTGGGATTACAAGCATGCGCCACCACACCCTACCGGAGGTGTATTTGAAATGGCACAATATATACAGTCTTGTAAAATTTTCAACTTTTTCTTGTTGCTCCCCCGGATCACTGTGAAGATGGGGTGACCCCATCTGTGCTTTGAGGATGGTTTAGAAATGGAAACGTGCTAACAGATTTGGCAATGCCTCTGGACCTATCACCCTTTCTCATAACCAGCTGCCGCAGGACACCAGGCTTCATCTGAGATCAGTGGGGCTGATGTAATCTTGACCTCTGCCTTTATTTTGACCATGATTTATTTGGAGCAGAGGAATTGTGTTTTAAGAAAAATAACGTCATATAGGTTGTCTAAAAATAAAATGCAGTTTCGTGTGTGTGGGTATGGAACTGGGGATTGAACCCAGGGGCTATCTACCTCTGAGTTAAAAGCCCCAGCCCTTTTTTTTTTTTTTTTTTTTTTTTTTTGCGGTACTAGGGATTGAACTCAGGGGCCTTCTACCTCTGAGCTACACCCCCAGTCCTATATTTTTTTATTCTTTATTTTGAAACCGAGTCTCACTTAGTTGCAGAGTGCCTCACTAGGTAGCTGAGGCTGGCTGCGAACCCGGATCCTCCGGTCTCAGCCTCCCGAATGCTG
>PVLC010049067.1:0-10558 GCA_004027655.1 Graphiurus murinus | reverse complement strand
ACACACTGTCTCTGTCTGTGTGTGTCTGTGTCTGTCTGTCTGTCTGTCTGTCTGTCTGTCTCTCTCTCTCTCTCTCTCTCTCTCTCTCTCTCTCTGCAGTACTGGGGATGGAACCCAGGGGCATTCTACCTCCGAGTTACACCCCCAGACCTATTTTTTATTCTTTATATTGAAACAGGGTCTCACTGAGTTGTGGAGAGCCTCACTAAGTAGCTGAGGCTGGCCGATAACCCAGATCCTCCTGTCTCAGCCTCCCAACTACTGGGATTTACAAACGTGCGCCACCACGCCCGGCTTTTCTCTCTCCCTTTCAAAATTAAATCCACAGCTGTGTGCAATGGCACATGCCTGTAATCCCAGTACTTGGGAGGCTAAGACAGGAGGATTGCAGGTTTGCGGCCAACCTCATCAATTTAGTGGGATCCTATTTCACAATAAAAAATGGGCTGAGTGTAGCTCAGAGGTAGAATGTTTCTGGGATCAATCCGGAGTACCAAAAACGAAACAAAACATACACACACAAACAAAAACCTAAATTCAAAACTACATTAGTACTGAGGAAGACTGCCACTTCCTTGTTTTTCCATTTCATGTTTTGAAATGGCCTTGTTTTTATTGAGTTTGTAAACCATACATTTGAATTTTTAAAACATTTAACATTGACATAATATTGCTTTGTCTGTTGTGTTTATTGAGGCTTCTCACCAGATTTCATATGGAAAAGCGCTGAGTTGCAGCAAAAAGCCCATGTAATTTAGAAAAGCATTAATTTAATTAATTCTCATTAAATTAATTAATTAATTTAATTAATTAATTCTCTAAGAGAGGGGCCTCAGGAGTGTGTGTGAGGAAGAACTCAAGGGACTTGAAGCTAGTGGGTTCCTGCTCCTTTCCAACCATTTCAGCCTGAGTATTTTTATGTATTGAAGTTCTGCTTAATATTTTATTTGGAGGAAAGGGTAGTTTTTCACCTGTTTTTTTTTTTTTTAAGTGACTTGCAAATCACTAATCTGTTATTAGTTAAGAAGCGGAGCCCCAGGGAAGTTAAGTGACTTGCATGTTTGAAGCCCTAGTTCTTTACTACTTCCAGTGGGGCTCTTATTGGCTTAATAAGTAAAACTAGCCATCTCTTTAGGAATAAATAACATAATAATGATTAAAAAGAGGGAGCTGTATTCATTATTTGTTGAGGATTAACTAGTTAAGGTTTATCAGTTTATAGTGACATTGCTGTAACAGATAAATCTCCAAATATTAGTAGCTTAACAGAAGATTTAAAATCTGGTGTTCCTGATTGATGAGTGGCTCTCAGTTCAGGCAGTGATCCCCTGCCATCTTGTGACTTTGCCATCTTTAGCAGGTAGTTTTCAAGGTCATGCAGAAGAGGGAAAGCCTGGAAGATTTCTGTAGTCTGTGCCTGGAAACGGTGCACATCACTTCTGCTCATTAGCTGGTTAGAGTTTGGTCACAGGCCACATTCAGCTATGAGAGAGGCCAGAAATGTAGGCCAGCTTTGTTCCCAAGGAAAAGAAGAAATGGATAGATGAACAGCCACTTCTCAGCCACAACACTGTCAGTAGAAACGGTCCTGAATTTCCCTTTTCTGGCCTTGAATTTTCTGAAGGGATTGGAGTGGCTGATTGCTAAGATCCTTCCCATTCTAATTAGGTAAGATTCTAAGACAGACATAGTTATGATAGTACCACCTTTTTTTGGCATACTGTTCTATCCCAAAGAATAGTCTTCTTATACTCAGGTAGTATCTCTGATAATCAGAGTTGGGTAAATTCCTTTGAAGTTGATCCAGAATCATCCCCCACCCTCTGCCCCGCAAATATAGATATCTTTTTCGGATTTATTTAGGCTAGGATAGATCCATTCGTGGTTATATTAGTTAGGGTAACACTAATTGTTGCAGCAGAAGAACCCTAAGATTTCAGTGGCTTCACATAGTAGAAGCTTATTTCCCATTCCAACAAAGTGTTCTTATTTAAACGTGAGGGGAAAAAAAGCATTTTGTGTGTGTGTGTGTGTGTGTGTGTGTGTGTATGTGTATGCACGCACGCACGTGCACGCGTGCGATAGTTGCTGGGGATTGAACTACTCAGGGGCATTCTACCTCCAAGCTTCATCCCCAAACATTTCTTTATTTTTTGTTTTTAAATAGTCTCACTAAGCCGGGCATGGTGGTGCACGCTTGTAATCCCAGCATTTGGGAGGCTGAGACCAGAGGATCCGAGTTCATGGCCAGCCTCAGCTACCTAGTGAGGCACTCCGCAACTTAGTGAGACCTTGTTTCAAAATAAAGAATAAAAAATAGAGCTGGGGGTATAGCTCGGAGGTAGAATGCAAAAAAAAAAAAAAAAAAAAAAATAGTCTCACTAAGTTGCTAAGGCTGGTCACAAACCTGCCATCCGCCTGTCTTAGTCTCCCATGTACTGGGATTATAGGTGTGTGCCACCACGCCTGGCTTAAAATTGTGTTTTAATGAAAATAATTAGCCCGGAAAACAGAAGTCCTGGGTTCTTTCCTCTGATCTGTAACTAGGTTTCTGACTTTGAACAAATCCTCACTATGGACCTCAGTTTCTGTGTCAGTGCAATGCGGGAATTGAGACAGGTGGTTCCTTCATTGTCGGGACCTCTGCATGCGTTTATGCGATCTCTGTGAGGAAGAAGATTCAGGGAGCTCTCACATGATGTGGCACATTGTCAATCTAGCTGCATTGCAATGCCACCTTTCCATGCAGAACTAATTCCAGCTTCTCGGAAGATGGAGTGACTTCTCTTCAAAATTTACTGCCTCTAAAGCTAGGCATGGGGTGCACATCTGTAATACCAGTACTTGGGCTGCTGAGACAGGAGGGTTGCAGGTTCGAGAACAGCCTTAGCAATTTAGCAAGACCCTAACCAACTTACCAAGATCCTCCCTGTTTCAAAATAAAAAATATAAAGAAGTAGAATGTTCCTGGCATCAAAAAATAATCTTTTTTTTTACTGCCTCTATATTTGGAAAAGTAGAGGCTGAGATGATCGTGGCCCAATAAAATTTATTTTCCATTCTAGTCATGATACATACGGTACTTTCCTCACACAGGATGGATGGTATTAGGAGTGAGGAGGTGTTTCTGTGCCTTTCCTATTTAAAACTAGTATCATAGTACTAGTGTTTTATGAGTTGATGTTCCCCAGCTCTCTACAGATAAGTCAAATTTTCCGCATTGCCTCTGTGATGAGGTGCATTCAGTGCTGCATGTTTGCCATTTGCAGAACTGGAAGAATTCCCTCTGCACACCTCTCGTCATCCGTTGCTAGGTTACAGCTTTTCCCATGGTCCCAGCCTGGTGACGTTGCTATGGGTACCAGTTACTCCTCCTCCTGTGACACTGTTCTGGTGAGACTCAGAGTACAGGCAAGACATAACTGTGATGTGAGAGGATGTATAGATTGGCATGTCTTTCTTTACATTAATGATACTGACATGTCGATTCCATGTGTTCTAACACACAAATGAAAGATGGGAGGCGTTAGCTGAATCCTTGGTACAGTCTATCACTTGGGACCTTTGTTTTTGTTTTTTTGCGATACTGGGGATTAAACTCAGGGGCATTCTACCTCCGAGCTATACCCCTAGCCCTATTTTTTATTCTTTATTTTGAAACAGGGTCTCACTAAGTTGCGGAGTACCTCACTAGATAGCTGAGGCTGGCCTCGAACCCGGATCCTCCTGTCTCAGCCTCCCAAATGCTGGGATTACAAGCATGCGCCACCACGCCTGGCTTGTTTTTGTTTTCTGACAGTACTAGCAATTGAACCCAGGGACATTCTACCTCTGAGCTAGACCCCCAGTCCTCTTTTATTTTTTATTTTGAAACGGAGTCTCACTAGGTTGCTGAGGCTAGCCTTGAATCTGCAATCCTCTTATCTCAGCCTCCCAAGTACTAGGATCACAGTTGTATACCACCACACCTGGCAGGACCTGCTTTCCATTATCATTCTACAGAAATAAGACTATCATCATAAAATATGAATATAAGATCTAATTTACTCTGTCAGCTCATGTTCCACACAAACCAGCACCCCACCTCCTGTGTTGGGGCTGTTCAGGGAACATAATCATGGTCCTTGACATTGCCCCAAAGGTAGGCACATTTGGGGATGCTTTAAGTCAAACTCTTAATAAATGTAGCTAAATGATAAAACTATGGCCTCAATTTTATTTTCATTTAATATCACACACAGTTATGTTTGTTTTCCTACTAGATTTTTGACAACCCAAAGGCAGGGACTATTACTTTAACTGGTTTTTATCTCCAACAATGCTTAGTGTCATGTGCAGGGCAGAGATCCAGAAAAGGCTTATGAATTTGTTCTGAAGACTGAACGACTAGGTGATTAGTAATTTGATTTTAGATTTCTGGCCTAACGTTTTAAGATGGTGAGAACCCTTGGTAGATGGTTGAAGAATGAGGTGAACCCATGTCACTTAGTCTGACCCTTTGATCTCACAGTTGAAGAAACAGCTAAGGCCTAAGAGGATGTGACTCATCTAAGGTCAGAGAGCTGGCTAAGCTGTGGTTAATGCAAATGTGTTATAAGAAAAAAAAACTTTGTAAAAGAAACAAGGGTTGACAATCTTCACAATAAAAAATTTTGTTTTTACTGGAAAACAAAATGACAATGTTTTGTTTTACAGTCTGTTTACTTAAAAAGCTGCAGACAGACATGTATTATTGAAGAGGAACTTCGGTGTTTAAAGAGCATACCAGTTATTATTTTAAGTCAACTCGAAGCCTTACCTTCTACTTAAATATTTGGCTTATTTCTCAAAAACTAAATTGAACATAACACAGGATTGAAGCTAGTCTTTCAACATTAACATCCTTTTCCACAACTGGCAGGAATTGAATTAAAAAGCCATTCTCTTCCTATAATGGCAGTTCCTAAAAGTGAAACGAATTTATTTACTAAACAGAATTCTTTTTGTTTGGGAAAAAAAGCAGAACAAAATGAATAAAAAAGTGTGACTTCCAAAGTACAGCCTACTAAAGGTGTTGGTTATGGACTTAAGCTGTCAGTGAGAGAGACAGACACATCTCCCAGAGTCGGAAGGTGACGCAGCAGAGGTAATTCAAGGTGAACCCCCTCCCGCCCAGGACCAGAGATGAAGAGTCTGCCCCTCCTTTCCCTTCTCACTGCCACATTTCTTGTCAGGAGGTCCTCAGCATACCTCCCCGCCTGTAAACTCCACCTCTTTTTTTCCCCACTGTTGCATACCTTCCTCCTTGGAGCTCTGAGCAACCCATTGCCTTTAGGGCAGTGATATAACAAAAATCCCTGTGCCATCTAGACCTGGCATACACCTCCAGCTCTGTTTCCCACTACCACTCCATTCGTGCCCTAAGTTAGCCTGTTTCCTGAGAATACCCCATGCTTCCTTTTGTTCTTTTTGTTTGTTTGTTTGTTTTGTTCTGTTTTTGTTGTTGTTGTTTTACAGTGCTGGTGCTGGGATGGCACCCAGGGCCTCACACATGCTAAGGCAAGTGCTCTACCACTGAGTGATATCCCTCAACCACCCCCCACACACACACTTTTTTTTTTGGACTGGGTCCCAGGCTGGCTTCAAGCTTGCAATCCTCCTGTCTCCATTTCCTGAATAGCTGGCATTACCGGTGTGCACCACCACATCTGACACCTCTGTGCTTTCCCACCTCACTCTGCCTTCTCTTGTTGATACCTCATGGAATTTCCACAGGTCTTTTAAGACCCAACTCAGTTACTCACTTCCTTCATGAAGCATTTACTGTTCTTCTCCTGCCAGTTTTGACTTCTCTTTCTGTTGACCACCAAGGGCAACTTGTACCTTTCTTTTCTCATTGACGTTCTGCCCTCTGTTGTGGTTCGTTCCTGTACTTGGCTCTATTGAGTTGAGGACTCTGCTCTCAGATCACCTCCCACAGAGGGCTGAACACCTGTGGAAGCTTAGCGTGTGCTAACGCTAGACTCAGGAGTCAGGTAAGCACGTATTCGTTCTGTGGTTGAAGTGTATAGCAAATTCGACTGTTTAATGAAAAGTTCACCCACCCAGAGAAATAACTTTTCACTTACTTTATGAACTCTTTTAGCAACTAGATGACTGGTTCCCAGTCATTCAGCATAAGGACTCCCCCACTTTTTAAATACCATTTCATAGTATTTTGAATAGCCTTATTGATATATAATTTATAATTTATAAAATTCACCCATTGTAAATATATAACTCAGCTATTTTTTAGAAAATATGTAGAGTTGTGCAGTATTGTCTGAATCTAGTTTCAGAACATTTTCATCGCCCCAGAAAGTTTCTTCATATCCTTCTGCAGTCAGTCTTCCCTCCTGCTCCCACTCTCATTCCCAGGCAGACACTGATGTGCCTTCTTTCTTTCTTTTTTTTTTTTTTTTTGCGGTACTAGGGATTGAACTCAGGGGCATTCTACCTCTGAGCTATACCCCCAGCCCTATTTTTTAATCTTTATTTTGAAACCGAGTCTCACTAAGTTGCGGAGTGCCTCACTAGGTAGCTGAGGCTGGCCGCGAACCCGGATCCTCCGGTCTCAGCCTCCCGAATGCTGGGATTACAAGCGTGCACCACCATGCCCAGCTAGTGCCTTCTTTCTATACTGATTTTCCTTTTCAAATTTGTATAAACGGAATCATACACTATGTAATTTTGTATCTGACTTCGTTTGTTTAGTCTATTTGTGAGGTTCACTCAATTTGTAGCACCTAATAGCTGCTTTTAATTGCTTAATAATATTCCATTGTGTGGATATACCATGTTGTGTTTATCCATTAACAGTTGATGAAGATTTGGGTTGTTCCCAATTTTCAACTATTATTCGTAGTGCTGCTGTGAAATTCATGTAAGCCTTTTATGTGGACATATGTTCTCATTTCTCTTGGGTAGATACCTAGGAGTGGAATTGCTATATCATATGTCTCTGTAAATTTTTTTTCTTAGTACTGGTGTTTGAACCAGGGGCATTCTACCTCTGAACTATACCCCTGGCCCTATTTTAGGTTTTTTTTTTTTTTTTTTTTTTTTTTTTTTTTTTTTTTTTTTTTTTTTTTTTTTTTTTTTTTTTTTTTGTGGTACTGGGGATTGAACCATTGAACCCAGGGGCATTCTACCTCCGAGCTATGCCCCCAGCCCTATTTTTTATTCTTTATTTTTGAAACCGAGTCTCATTAAGTTGCAGAGTGCCTAACTAGGTAGCTGAGGCTGGCTGTTTCTATGCTTAATTCTTGCTGACTTTAGGTTGTTTGCATCTACTTATTTTCTTTTGTTTTTGTCTTTTTTGGATAGGAACTTCTCCCCACCGTGGTCTATTTAACATCACTTAGAAAATACTATTCTGAGGCCAGGCATTGTGGTACATGCCCATAATCTCAGTGGGAAGCTGAGACAGGATCATAAGTTCTAAGCCAGCCTTAGCAACTTAGACCCTGTTTCCAAATGAAAAAATAAGATAAAATAGGGCTGAGAGTATAACTTGGAGGTAGAATGCGCCTGGGTTCAATCCCTAGTACCCCCCACACACACAAAAAAAAAAAAAAAGAGAAAGAAAATACTATTATTGTATTCTGTGTATGTGTGTGTGTGTGTGTGTGTGTGTGGTACTGGGGATTGAACTCGGGCATCCTACCTCCGAGCTATACCCCCAGCCCTATTTTTTATTCTTTATTTTGAAACAGGGTCTCACTAAGTTGTGGAGTGCCTCACTAGGTAGCTGAGGCTGGTCACTAAGTAGCTGAGGCTGGCCATGAACCCAGATCCTCCTGTCTCAGCCTCCCAAATGCTGGGATTACAAGTGTGCGCCACCACGCCCGGCTCTATTATTGTATTCTAAGGCTGTAATTCTCATCTTTGGTTGCTCATTATAATAACCTGAGCACCTGTTGAGCCAAATGCTGACTCTTGCGCCCAGGCCCACCCCCAGAGAGGTGATAGAACTGCTCTGGAATGTGACCTAGGAACCAGAATCTTAAAAATCAGGTGATTATAATGTATAGCTAAGGATGAG
Organism: Graphiurus murinus; assembly: GCA_004027655.1. NCBI lineage: Eukaryota > Metazoa > Chordata > Mammalia > Rodentia > Gliridae > Graphiurus > Graphiurus murinus. Next base: position 2,496 of record PVLC010049067.1, on the reverse strand, counting down.
AGTCACTGGTCTAATACACAAAACCAGGATTGAGGATAGCTGTTCTTGTCTAACTTAGTAAGAGACTGATATTACAAGCATCTTAATTCCTTCATCTATAAGGAACAATATAGACTCTTGGATTCCTTGTTAGATTTATTCCAGGCCATTGAAGGACCCTCCTAGGTATACCTTTCTCCTACCTATGTAGCTCAGTCAGTGTCTGGAAGGAGATTGTGTGGAATGAAAGCAAAACCCTTCAACCTTGCTAAAGTCAGGGCATACTTCATCTGTCATTCTTTATCAGAGACACTGTGGCATAGTGAAAGAGATGCAGGTTTGGACACCAGCTGAGTCAGGGTTAAGGTTCAGGGAGTTTGAAATTGCACATTTCCTCATCTGAAAAATTGATAATGAAAAAGTAAAAGAATCATTTGTACACCTTTGAAGGTTGTTAGAGTTGTAGACAATATAAAGTTCTTACTACTTGCTTTAGTGAATGCATTACAGCCCAGGGACTATGAAGTTAGAGACTGTTCCTTAGACTCATTTGTATCTTCAGTGACAATCATGGTGCCCTGAATTCAGAAGGTTAGAAAACTTGAGTTAGAAAGCAGAATTTTTTTTTTTTTTTCTGGTATTGGGGATTGAACCCAGGGGTATTCTACCTCTGAGCTACACCCCCAGTCCTATTTTTTAATCTTTATTTTGAAACAGGGTCTCACTAAGTTGCGGAGGTCCTCACTAAGTAGCTGAGGCTGGCCGTGAACCTGGATCCTCTGGTCTCAGCCTCCCAAGTACTGGGAGAAAGCAGAAATTTTAGTTTGTTAAAAAAAAAAAAAACAAAGAAAATGGCTGATCACATAAGTAAACAATTAGTAGAAATGTGGCATTATAACAGTGATGCTGTACATTATTTGAATGGCAATATTCCTTCATTTTTCTTTAATGAGATTCATAGTTGAAGTCACACAACCTGGGGACAAAAATAGTAGCATTTTATTATTTAGCAGGAGATGCTTCAGTAGTTACGACAAGTATGATGTAAGCAAGGGATGGGTATAAATAAGAGTCAGATGGGAAGAATATCTAGGAAAGTAATGAGAAAGGGGTCAGAAGCCGGACGTGGTGGCACACACTTGTAATCCCAGTACTTGGGAGGCTGAGACTGGAGGATCCGGGTTCGGTTCGTGGCCAGCCTCAGCTACTTAGTGAGGCCCTCCACAACTTAGTGAGACCCTGTTTCAAAATAAAGAATAAAAAATAGGACTGGGGGTGTAGCTCGGAGGTAGAATGCCCCTGGGTTCAATCCCCAGTACCGCAAAAAAAAGAGAAAGGGGTCAGAATGGGTTAGCACGGATAGGCAAGCCACAATCAGAACAGAGAAAGCAGTTCCTTATATCCCCCCCTGCCCACCACACTTTCCCAGGGGGCCTAGAAGTGATGAAATATTGTGATGAACCTTAACCAACACTAATGGGCACCCCTAGTGCCAGATTTTAATTTCTAAATATTATTCCTCACTAAAAGAAACAAAGGTTCTGTGGAGAAACAGATAATTCCAGATCTAAACAGGAATTTGACAGGGTGCGCCTTAGCTATCGTGTATGCCAAAGGCAAGGATGATTTCAAAATCTAATGGAGAGCCGGGCGTGGTGGCGCACGCTTGTAATCCAAGCATTCAGGAGGCTGAGACCAGAGGATCTGGGTTCGAGGCCAGCCTCAGCTACCTAGTGAGGCCCTCCGCAACTTAGTGAGACTCGGTTTCAAAATAAAGAATAAAAAATAGGGCTGGGGGTATAGCTCGGAGGTAGAATGCCCCTGAGTTCAATCCCCAGTACCGAAAAAAAAAAAAAAAATCTAATGGAATAATTATACCTCAATTTAAAACAAACTTACAGGACTGTGTCAACAGGACACAGAAGCCAGTTTGAAGGAACTCTTATAGGCCAAAAGTGGGACAGTGGGAGCAATTGTCTAAAGTTGATTTAAACACATGAATGTAGCAAAATCCAAGAGTTAATAATATTACTCAGAAAAGGGAAGCTGCCCCACCACCATTGTCTCCATTAAAAATTATTTAGGGCTGGGGATACAACATGGTGGAAGAGTGCTTGCCTAATGTGTTTGAGGCTCTGGCTTCCACTCCCAACACCAAATAAATAAATAAAAATAAACATCAATTTCTTCTTGTATTGATAAAAGGAAATAATTTTTCCAGGATCAAGTCGTCATTTTTTTTTTAAACCTAAGAATACTGGCAAATATTTGTGGAAGTAATGACTTAATTAGAGAATAATTGTTTTACCTTTTTTTTTTTTTTTTTTTTTATTGTTTTACCTTCTAATAAAAAAGTAACTGAAGCCGGGCGTGGTGGCGCACGCTTGTAATCCCAGCATTCGGGAGGCTGAGACCAGAGGATCCGGGTTCGCGGCCAGCCTCAGCTACCTAGTGAGGCACTCCGCAACTTAGTGAGACTCGGTTTCAAAATAAAGAATAAAAAATAGGGCTGGGGGT
>PVLC010049066.1:0-10553 GCA_004027655.1 Graphiurus murinus | reverse complement strand
TCCCTCCCTCCCCTTCCTGGCTCCTATGAGCTAAATACCTTTTCTCTGCCACACCCTGCTGCCATGATGGATGTTTCTGCCTTGGAGCCAGCTGAGCATGGTCTAAACCTCTGAAACTTTGCCTCCTCTGAAGTGTTCCTGTTAGGTATTTTGGTCATAGCAACAAAAAGCAAACTAAAATACTTTCTCCTCCTCCTCCTTCTCTTCTTCCTCCTTCTTTTTGGTGGTACTGGGAGTTGAACCAGGGGTGATCTACCAAGCTACAAACCTAGTCTTTTTTATTTTTTTTTTTTTATTTTGAAGTAGGGTCTAAGTTGCCTAGGTTGGCCTTGAATTTAAGATGCCCCTGCCTCAGTCTACAGAGTAGCTGGGATAATAGGCATGTACCAATGCACCCAGCTTAGTTAGAGTTTCTTACTCTGCCCACAGGAAAGGAGGATTCGGAAACTGCTCTCTCGGCTCTTGCACCTGAATGCAGAGGGACCCCGTAACGTGCTCCATGCCCTCCAGCCCACTTCCTAACGGGTCTCCCCACGCCACCTCCCAAAGGGCCTGGGCTGCCCTCATCCCCCTACTCACCAGATCACAGCAGGGGCTATTTACTGAGCCTGAGTGAGAATGTCCTGAAGGCAGGATTTTCCCACTGATTACATGTCTGGTGCTGTAGAATATCTCCACTCTATTTTTTCCAACAGTGATTCATCCAGGAATCATCAGAGACAGCCTGATGTCTTCTTTCCTAGCTTTGATCAAGGGTTATATAACTTCCTGCTGATTTATGCTTGAAGCCTCCCTTTCCCTTTGCCCTTGGCCCCAAAAGCATGAGGAAGAAGACTAGATAGTGCCTGTGGTTTACATTAGGATGAAAGCCCTTTCCTTAAGGCTCCATTCATATCATCCATAAACATGCCCTTGCAGGCCATCAGATCCGGAAGAAAAGCGCAAGGCTCTCAAAAATTCTCACTCATCCCAAATCTACTTATTATCATGCATTCATTGTGTTTACTAGAATTTACCAATTCCCAGGCACCATGCTAGACTCTTAGCACCATAGTGGGAGGCCTTAAAATATAACCAAGTTTTCCTAAGACTGAGAAAGGAAGAGAAGTGACTCAGACACAAGGAGCAGTATGCAGAAGTGCAAGTGTTTGAGAGCAAGAGCAAATGTCTCACAATGGCTAGGTTCTCGAGCGTGTATAGCCAGTGTTGAGCTTCAGGCTGGAAAGAGACAGGAAGCTGAAGGACGAAGGACCTCAAGTCCCATGGTCCTCAATTTGGACTCTATCTGAGAACCAGTGAGTGTTTTGAGCAGGAGAGTTGAGTCACTGGGGAAGCAGCACAGAGATGGCACAGCCAGCTAGGACAATTGGAGGAGTGTTAACTGAGGGACTGACTACTGAGGTTTGGGCTAGGTACTGCTAGGTACTGAATAGAGAGCAACAAACAGGCCTATCAGGCAGGGAGGGCCGAGGGGAAGGAGCAGTTGCTGAGAGTCACATGAATGTCACCTTGAGAGAAGCTGTGGCCCTTGGTTGAGGTGCCTCTACAGTGAGCAAGCCAGCCTCGCTGTCCTGTCCTAACTTCCTGCTGCCACTTCCCATTGGCCAAACCCAGCCAGAAGCAGAGGCCAAGGGAGGCCATTGCACAGTCCATGTGAGCCTGCATCCCGGGCACAGAGTGGGCCAGAGAAGGGCAGAGTGATGTCCGGCCATGAGTGCTACAGTCAGATGAGCAGTTCTGCAAGACTGGGCAGGGCGGAGGGTGACTTGGAGGCAGAGGGAGGGGACAGGGAGAGGGCATGAGGGTGGGAAGGAAGCACTGGCTATGGAGACAGGGAGGAAGACTCAAACAATATTAAAGAGACACAATAGTCATGACCTGCTGAAAGACATGAAAGACAGGGAAGGCAGATGGTGACACCATTAACAGGAGAGGGAGTGAGTCTAAGTGCTGCTCTTGGACCAAAAGAAGTGGCTCTTTCCCAGGCAGCAAAGCTAATCACGGTGGGAAGAGAGGCAGCTCCTATGTCCCTGCTCTGGGCAGAATTATGGTAGTTTCTGGTGTTTTTCTCCTTCTGTGTCTGTGCCTTTCTCTCTACCACTTATCAGCCCCCAAACACCCAGTTTACTGTGGGTCTGCCCTCCTCAAAATGCCAGGGCTGCAACACGATCTCTCTACCTCCATTTTTCTCCCTGTCCACTAGTCAAAAAACCAGTCATTAAGTCACATAAAAAGTGACTGACTAAGCCGGGCCTGGTGGCGCACGCTTGTAATCCCAGTACTTGGGAGGCTGAGACGGGGGATCTGGGTTCGCGGCCAGCCTCAACTACTTAGTGAGGCTCTCCACAACTTAGTGAGACCCTGTTTCAAAATAAGGAATAAAAAATAGGACTGAGGGTGTAGCTTGGAGGTAGAATGCCTGTGGGTTCTATCCCCAGTACTGCAAAAAAAAAAAAAAAGTGACCAACTGCTGCTCTCCCTGGAAATAATTGCGTGGGTTTGTTTGTTTGTTTGTTTGTTAATTTTTGGTACTGGGGATTGAACCCAGGTGCCTAAGGGCATTCTACTTCTGAGCTACACTCCCAGCCCTATTTTATTTTTATTTTGAAACAGGGTCTCACTACAGGTTGATGAGTCCCACCACCTGCTGAGGCTGTCCTCAAACCTGAGATCCTTCTGTCTCAGCCTCCCAAGTACTGGTATTACAAGTATGTGCCACCATGCCTGGCATAACTGCCTGTTTTTAGAAAGATCTACTGAGGTGAATCTCTAACTATGAGATTAGGAGGGGAAGATTTTCATTTTAACTCTGGACCTTTCCAGGGGTGCTCTGAAGCACCCATTCCACCTTGTCCCCACTCTCATCTCCTTAAAAGAACTCAGGTAAATAAGTTCATGTCTGTTCTAAAATGTGGCAACTCTGATCTGGCATTATTCATTTAATCAGGACTTTCAAGGATGGAGGGTGCAAATTTTAAGCTTAGCTGCAAGAAGTGAGCAGGGCATTTGGGGAAAGAGTAGATGTAAACAGATTCTAAAACAACAAGGCCACATCAATGAGCTTTGAGAGCAGAGCCTGCCTCTAAGCTCCCCCTTCCTCCTCGATGAACTCCCAATGTTCTACCCATGGGAGCTGCCTGGAAGGGGAGTGAAGAAGGCCCCACACAGCAGAAGGGAAGGGAAGGTGGAGAGAGAGGCGGTGTTGCTAGGTAGTGGGCTGCAGTCCTGCGGTTGCCATGGCGATGATGATTTGCGTGTATGAGGGGGTGCTGGATGGTTACTTACTGAGTGTCTGTACACGCAGGCTGGACCTCATCATGAGGCATTTCTTCATACCATGTCATAACCTGTATCGTCAAAATTTCCCAGAGGAATAGCATTTGTTCTCCATGCCTGACCAAAGATGCAACTGGAGATAAATCATAACTGTGATCAACAATCTGTCATAAGCAGAAGGCATGAGTGCCCAAATATCCTCCGAGAGTTCCAGGGCTAAAATTAGGCTCTGGCCTCATGACAGAGCTAGCACTGGACTCAATGTGTGGTCCATATGTCATGTCAATTTAATCATTCATTCATTCATTCATTTGAGGGCTGTGGGGTCATCCTGGCTCACTCCAGCATCAACTCAGATGATTAGTCTTCTGAGCTGGCATTACACACTGAATCATGTTCCCCAAAAAGATGCAGCATCATAACTCCTAGTACTTTGACAATGCAAACTTTATTTGAAAATTAGGGCTTTACAAAAGTAATCAAGTTGAGAAAAGGTCATTAAAGTGGGACTTTATCTGCTATCACTATCTAATAAAAGGTCATTAAAGTGGGAATTTATCTGCTATGACTATCTTCATGACAGGGAAGATGACATGAAGATATAGGAAGGATGGCATCTGAGGACAGAGGATTGGGATAGTACATGGACAAGCCAAGGAATGCCTAGGATGGCCAGCCAACTACCAGAAGCTAGGGAAGAATCCCCTACTGTTTGCAGAGGAAGTATGACCCTGCAACTCCTTCATTACAAACTCAGCCTCCTGATATATAAGAAAATACATTTCTGTTTCTTTAAGCCACCCAGTGCATATGCATGGCACTTTGTTACAGCAACCCTAATAGGAACTACCATGGTGATCCTATGTCCTTCTCCTTGTCCTAGCTAAGGAGCTGTAAGAGGATTGCTGGGCTGGATCCTTCTATATGTGCCTAGATGGGGTCACAGAAGAGGGTCCCCAGGAGTTCCTAGAGGGAGGGAGAACTCAACTTAGGACCAGTGGGGTTCTTGCAGAAAAGAATTTCAGCATGTGTCAGTAGAGCACAGAGACTATTTAGGAAAGCAAGAACTATATATTCAAGGGAGTACACAGGCCATCTTGAGAGAGATGCCCTTTGGAGGTTCCCAGCTCATCTTTTAAAGGAAACTTGGTGAGGGCTGGGTATGGGAAGGTGAGTAGGAATGATATCAGTGTGGTGATCTCAAGATGGTCCATAGTAGTCCAATCATCTTAGGAGTCTTCGGCTGATCATAGTCTCCATTATCTGATCAATAGATAACACTGGAAAGTCTCTTAAATCAAAGGTTTTTAAAAAACGTATCTCTCTTGGCTTAGTCTATTTATTGGCAGGTCAAATAATAGTGCACAAGGTATATTTACAGATTTTCAGAAATTTGGGGGTGACAGACCTGGGAGAGAGACTGGCTTAGCAAATGACAGGCCATAAAAAGTATGTGGGACTTCTGAATTAGAATTTTATTTCCTTGTCCTTCCTTTATGCCTTCTTTATACCTATTCTTTCATTTATTATTATTGTCTTTCCTTTATGCCTTCTTTATACCTATTTCTTCTATTCTACCTCAATGAGACTCTGGAGTTTGCTACAATCATAAGGGCCTAAAGGCAAAGTCCTCACCAAGGAGTTCAGAAGGTAGATGGGAAGAATCCGGTCACGGTGACCTTGTGGAGCTGCCATTTCAGCCATGCTGTAGCTTGCCCTGTCTCTGCATTTCCTGTTATGTGAAATAACACATTTCCCTGTTGTTTAATGAGGAAGTTGGAGTAAAGCCCTGTGACTGGAGCAGGTGTCCTTCATGTGTGGACCGACTGCCATGTGTGCTCAGCACATCTCTCTGTGCCTCCCTCATGCCCCTCCCAACCACTTGTCCTACAGCTCACTTATGGGCTGGGCTGTATTATTTGCAAAAACAGCTACAACGATTCCTCCTATCCCTGAACACTTTGCAAAGTGACTTTGCCATCTTTCTTATGAAGAGGTGGAGTTTATCTCTCTATCCCTTGAATCCAGGCATGGCTATGTGACTTGCCCTGGTGCTATGGCTTGAACATGAAATTTAATCCCCAATGCAACCATGTTGAGAGGTAACACCTTTAAAAATGATTAGGTCCTGAGGGCTCTGTCCTTGTGAATAGACTAACACCATGATCATTCATTATGGTCAGAATGAGGTCCTGAGTTCAGCCCCTTCTCTCACTTGCTTCATTCACGTGATGTCTTCTGCCACCATACAATGCAAGAGAAAGCCCTCACCAGATGTGCAGCCCTTGATCTTAGACTTCCCACACTCCAGAACTGTGAGCCAAATAAATTTCTGGTAATTATAAATCACCCAGTCTGTGATTTTTCTGTTATAGCAGCACAAAACTGACTAAGACACTTGGAAAACAGGAAATAAGCAAATGAGACATAGTCAAAGCACAGAACATTTGCTCACTGGGACTTGCTTTTTTGGCTACCACTGAAACCCTGAGACCATGATACAAATGGGCCTGAACTGGTCTGGTGGGAAGGCAACGAGGAGAGAACTGAGGCCCTCCAGCTAACAGCCAGCACTAAATATAGGACATGGGAGTAAAGCCGCATGGATGGCCCCAGGTAAGACCAGCAGCAGAGAACCTAAGCCAAACTGCAAGACCACTAGAATCACAAGCAAATACAATAGCGATTGTTTGAAGCCACTAAACTGGGAGTGGGAAGTAGATGTTACATCGCAGTAGCTAACCGATACACTGACAATCTGGCACAAGCTTCTAGCATTCATTCACATTCCAGAAGCTGTGTAAGGCACTGTGGATGCAGCTAGAGAAAGAGCAGAAGTGGTCTCTGCTGCCTTTGGAACACTGAGGGTGTCATCACGCACAATATGCTAGGCCAAAGGCTTCTGGTCCATTTACCCAGAAGAGAGTGTTACAGATATCCCCACTATCTGCCCAATGAGGAAATAAAGCCTCAGAGAAAGTAAAGAAATTGCCAGATGTAGCAGATTGTGTGTTCCAAAGATGGTTGCGACACCCTGCGTCATCTGATGTGCTCTGCCAGGAGGCAGAATCTAATTCCCTTCTTGAATCTGGTGGGCTTTGATGGTGAACTGACAGGATGGAGCAGAAGTGACCTGTTGAAGTGAGTCATGAAGGAAGCCACAGGAACCAGTGCTCTTGCCTTTGAAGGCCCAGTTTTCATGTAAGAAGTTGGACTGAGGAATCTTAGGATATGCAGAAAGGCCTTGTGTGGCTGCTCACTGATAACTCTGAGGCCTCGCCAACAGCCTACATGGAATTCCAGATGATTTTAGCCCCAGCTGTGGAGTCACTCCAGACTGCAAAGCTTCCCCCATGAGTCCCGGGTAGCAGAGATCAGAGGAAAAGCTCTCTCTGCCATTCACTGCCCACCCACAGGATGGAGGAGCACAGCAAAGTGCAGTTTGCTACCACGTTAGGGTGATTAATTACACCTGAGGTTACACAGGGGGATACAAGAAAGGGGTGAAGTCAGGACTTAAGCCCTAGCAGGAGCCTGAGCTCCTGACCACTTCCCTTTTCTCCTCATGTCCTCGCCAGAAACCCAGCTCAGATCCCCTGACACCACTACATCTTCCTTTGAAACCACACCACTCCCCTGCTGGGCTCAGAGTGCTGGAGGAAAGAAACCCGAGCTCAAGACTCTGCTGCTTCCAGCCCAGCGCCCTGCACAGCCTCTCCTTTCTGCATCAACCACCATCAGGGTAATACTAGGATATATAAATAGTTTGGGTTTTGCCCACCGCTCCTGGCTTATAACTCCCATAACCCTTGTCGTTTCCTAAATGACTGGAAGAATAAGCATATCTTTTGTTTAACTATTTAGACTTTTGTCTTTAGTTCCTGAAGCATCTACAGAACAACTTCAGAACCATAAAGGTGACAGTTTTATTCAACTGTTGGGGCGCTTTAGGCCTCAGCAGCAACCTCAGAAGGCAAAGTCTCTGATAGTCTACCCTCCTCTCTCCCCCGTTCCTTCTCTCCCTAAGGCAGGTCAGAGAAACTAAAACCAACCCCTAATCTTCTTCTGCCTATCTTAGAGCTGCTCATAAAGTTCTCTGACCTGCTTTTGTCTGATAGATCCTAAGACTTCCTTGTCTCCACATTTCAGGAAGGCTTCTGCTCCATACCCAGGAGGAAGGAAAGCTTCTGAGAGGCCCTGAAGAATCTGGACAGACAGGCCTTGCTGGGTCCCCACTCAGCCTACCAGCAGACACTTGTGGCATTCATTGCGGAAGCAATGGCTCACTTGCTGGTGGGGAAAACCCACACATTTAGGGATTAGAGAAGTGACCTGTGCTGTGAAGAAGTTTGTTTCTCTTCTATGTCCTCAGACTCCCGTACCTTAGCTCCGAAGCCCACCCTCCCAACCTTTAGGACAGCCTCAGCCTCTTTGAGGGCCCTGGTTTCTGCTTCACAAAGGTTTTTGCTCCCCCACTGAAGTCCAGATGAAAGATGCTCCTACCATGTAGACCTCTTATGACTCTTATGGTCAGGCACACTGTAGGGACTGGCGGTAGAGCGGGTGCCTTATCACTTCTTATTGCTGCTGTAACAAATCACCACAAATGCAAGTGTCTTAAAACAGTACAGATTTACTGTCCTACATCCTTGGGGACCAGAGGTCCGAAAAGGGTGTCCCTGGGCTAGAAGGAGGTGCCAGCAGAGCTGCATTCCTCCTGAAGAGCTGAGAGGGAATTCACTGTTTTTATTGCCTCCCGGACCCTTCCTCCATATATCTCTAGCAGGGCATCTTCTAGTACCTTCCTGACTCTCCTGCCTTCCCCACTGGAATTATTGGGACCCTGTGATGGCATGAGCTACCTGGATTCTCCAGGAAAACCTCACCTCAACATTCTTGATCCCATCTGCAGGGCCCCATTTGCATGCAACATTCACAGGTCCTGGGATTAGGATGTGAGCATCTGGGGGGTTCCTTCACCCCACTTACCACAAGCTCTCTGGTGGAGTTCACATGTGGGTGAGGTTATATATTCAGAGCAGGAGCTGTACTCACCGCTATCCATCTTCTCTTTTTTTTTTTTTTTTTCTGGATATATATGTCCTCTCCTTGAGGTCAAGTGCAACAATCAGTGTTCAAGTTCTGGCCAGTAGGGTGGGGCTGAAAGTGATGAGTCCCTCTTTATGGCTGAGTAAAATTCCATTGTGTATATATCCCATAGTTTTGTAATCCATTCATCTGCGGATGGACATCTTGGCTGGTTCCATAGTTTGGCTATTGTGAATTGAGCTGCTATAAACATAGATATACATGCATCGGTCTGATAGTTTGGTTTCCATTCTTTTGGGTATATACCCAGTAGTGGAATTGCTGGGTCATATGGTAGGTTCACTCCCATTCGTCTGAGGATCCTCATACTGTTTTCCACAGTGGTTGCACAAGTTTGCAATCCCACCAACAATGTATTAGGGTTCCCACTTCTCCACACCCTCGCCAGCAGGTGTTGTTGTTCGTGTTTTTTATGATTGCTATTCTGACTGGAGTAAGGTGAAATCTCAGGGTAGTTTTGATTTGCATCTCCCTGATTGCCAATGATGTGGAACATTTCCTCATACATTTATTGGCCATTTGTATTTCTTCTTTTGTGAAGTGTCTATTGTTCTTTGCAGGGAAATGGATGCAACTGGAAAACATTATGTTAAGTGAGATTAGCCAGTCACAAAGAGTAAAGAAACATATGTTCTCCCTAATATGCGGATGTTAGGGAGTAGATGGAACATAAGAGGGTCCCCAGATGAAAAAGTAGAGACCCTCGACAAACAAAGAAGTAGACTTAACCGAAGGGAATGGACGGGGTGTGTGTGGGGGGAGAGCATACTAAGGCACATGATGTACTTACACAATTATATCAAGATCACTCACTGAACTGAACTTGAGAGGGAGGGAGGGCGAGGGAGGGCGAGGGAGGGCGAGGGAGCGGGGTGAGAATTGGGGATAGGGTCAGATGAGAAATGTGTGCACATTTGTCTTTATCAATTTGTACCTAACAAAAATGTATAAATACAAAGCACAAAGTATTACAATTAAAAAAAAAGAAAGAAAGTGATGAGTCCCACCTGAGGGCCTGGCGCATCTGAATGCCCTCAAGTGGGCTCTTCATGTCGCCCACTGCAAGCTGAGCTACGAGGACTCTAGGGACACAGAGAGGTGGGCCACAGAGTGGAAGAAGTCAGGGTCTCTGAATGACACTAGAGTGGTTTCCTGCTTCTTACATTGTACTTTGACATGAAATTTAAATTAAGAATTGAAATTCAAAGGTCATTGGTGACAGAGGTTAGTCTATGCTAAGAATATGCAACTACAAAAATAGTCTTTAAAAGAACTTGTAGAGCTGGGCATGGTGACCAATGTTTGAAATCCCAGACTTGGGAGGCTGAGACTCAGCAACTTAGTGAGGCCCTCTGCAACTTGGTGAGACTCTGTTTCAAAATAAAAAATAGGGCTGGCAGTATAGCTCAGAGGTAGACTGCCCCTGGATCCAATCCCCAGTTCTGCAAAACCAAACAAACAAAAAAAAAAACTTGTAGAAATGTATTTTATAAGTTTTACACTTTATAAATAAATACACCATTTCCTTATATGGACAAGGTTACTTGATACACACCAAAAAGTAAAATCAGAGATTGTGCTACCTGGCCACAAGCAGCCCTCTGCATCTGATTCGTTTCTGTGCTTTGTAGTGAGTGATTGCACAATACTAAGGAAGCTCTGATGAAATGGTAACGACTATATTTTAACCTGTTGCAAACTCCAGAAACTCTTCCATAGAAGAGATCACCAAAAAAGCTCAATGCTAAGGTCAACACAGAAACTACAAAACTGGGCAACAGGAGTTGACATTTTTGGAGAACTTCTACATAGATGAATTTTCTCATTGTTAACTTTCAAAAAAATCAAAGATGATTTACCCCAAAACCTGCAGGAAAAACAAAACCCAAACCCACCAAACAACCTGATATAAGCCCAGTGGTCAAGCAACTGGAATTAGGAATTTCATGAGCCGAGAAGTGGGAGAGTAGCAGTAGGGGTGGCGCATGGGAGAGGGTAGGCAGAAAGATCCTGTGGTCTTGGAAACACGTGACCTATTTTCTAAAATGGTCCTTATAAGCAAATGATGAACAGGCCCCATCTCTACACGACCATGTGCCTGGCTAGAATAAGAGCTAAGGGCTCCTGCAATTATCTATCAGAGAATCAAGCCCAAGCCCCCCAGCACC
>PVLC010049065.1:0-10552 GCA_004027655.1 Graphiurus murinus | reverse complement strand
GGTACTGGGGATTGAACTCAGGGGCATTCTACCTCTGAGCTATACCCCCAGCCCTATTTTTTATTCTTTATTTTGAAACCGAGTCTCACTAAGTTGCGGAGTGCCTCACTAGGTAGCTGAGGCTGGCCGTGAACCCGGATCCTCCGGTCTCAGCCTCCCGAATGCTGGGATTACAAGCGTGCGCCACCACGCCCGGCTCAACCCACCTGTTCTTTAAGAGATAATAGTAATATAATTCACAGGTGCTATGAGTATTAAATGAGGTGACACATAGAAAAGAGCCAGGTGTAGAGAGCCTGGGAAGTTATGACCTGTGCTTGCATCTCCCCTTTTCCCTCTCTCCCTCCCATTTCAGGCACTGTGTTGTGAGGCTCAAAGGAGACTGGTTAATAAGTGGAAGTATGAGTGTCATTTGTAGATATTTCTGGTACAGGATTGTGCCTTAAAAGCAATGAAAGCCAGGCATGGTGGCGCACGCTTGTAATCCCAGCATTCAGGAGGCTGAGACCGGAGGATCCGGGTTCGAGGCCAGCCTCAGCTATCTAGTAAGGCACTCCGCAACTTATTGAGACCCTGTTTCAAAATAAAGAATAAAAAAATAGGGCTGGGGGTGTAGCTCAGAGGTAGAATGCTCCTGGATTCCATCTTCAGTACCACACACACACACAGAATAAAAGTAAATAAACAAACAAACAAATAAATGTACTAGGCCAGGCATGGTGGCATACACCTGTAATTCTAGTACTTGAGAGGCTGAGACAGGAGGATCATTACAGGTTTGAAGACAGCCTCAGTAAGTAGTGAGATTCTCAGCAACCTTGTGAGACCCTGTTTCAAAATAAAAAAATAAAATAGGGCTGGGGGAGTGGCTCAGAGGTAGAACACCCCTGGGTTCAATCCCCAGTACCTAAATAAATAAATAAAGGTAGTAAGGTGGGATGAGGTTTAAATGAGATATTATATGTTTTTAGTATATTTCGGATACATAGGAATGTCATTTAGAGAAATTGTAATAGCCCACCGCTCTATTCAATTGTTTCTCTTTCCAATTTCCTCGAAATGACAATAAAGACCAAGCCAATTTTCCAGATTATCTTTTTTTTTTTTTCTTTTTCTTTTTGCGGTACTAGGGATTGAACTCAGGGGCATTCTAGCTCCGAGCTACACCCCCAGACCTATTTTTTATTCTTTATTTTGAAACCAAGTCTCACTAAGTTGCGGAGGGCCTCATCAGGTAGCTGAGGCTGGCTGTGAACCCTGATCCTCCGGTCTCAGCCTCCACTCCCGAATGCTGGGATTACAATCGTGCGCCACCACGCCCGGCCCAGATTATCTTTTTATTGTTGTTGTTTTCTTTTTTTTTTTTTCGGTACTGGGTACTGGGGATTGAACTCAGGGGCATTCTACCTCTGAGCTATACTCCCAGCCCTATTTTTTATTATTTTTTATTTTGAAACAGGGTCTCACTAAGTTGCGGAGTGCCTCACTAAGTAGCTGAGGCTGTCCACGAACCCAGATCCTCCGGTCTCAGCCTCCCAAATGCTGGGATAACAAGCCTGGGCCACCACGCCCGGCTCTATTGTTGTTGTTTTCTTCTCTTTTCCTTTTGCAGTACTGGGGATTGAACCTCGAGCCTCATGGAAGGATGTAAGCAAGTGTTCTACCACTGAGCTACATCCCCAGCCCTGAATCTCCAGATTGGGGCACCTTTAGTGCATTCTTTTTTTTTTTTTTTTTTTTTTTTGTGGTACTGGGGATTGAACCCAGGGGCATTCTACCTCCAAACTACACTCCCAGCCCTATTTTTTATTCTTTATTTTGAAACAGGGTCTCACTAAGTTGCGGAGGGCTTCACTAAGCAGCTGAGGCTGGCCTCGAACCTGGATCCTCCAGTCTCAGCCTCCCAAATGCTGGGATTACAAGCGTGCGCCACCACGCCCGGCTTCCAATTTTATTTCTTATTTGGAAACAGGGTCTCACTATGTTGATGAGAGTCTCACTACTTGCTCAGGCTGTCCTCGAATTTGTGGGCCTCCTATCTCAGCCTCCCAAGTACTGAGATTTTTAGTGCATTTTCTTTTTTTCCCCCCAGTACTGGGGATTGAACACAGGGGCCTTCTACCTCTGAGCTACACCCTCTATTTTTTGTTCTTTATTTTGAAACAGTCTCACTAAGTTGTGAGGGCTGGCTGCAAACCTGTGATCCTCCTATCTCAGCCTCTCAAGTACTAGGATTACAATCGTGTGCCACCATACCAGGCTTAAAGTTTCTTAAAATATATGGAACAGTTGTGAGAATATAATTGTATCTTTTTGTCTGTCAAAAGAGTAACTTAGGTGGGCGTGGTGGCGCAGGCTTGTAATCCCAACATTTGGGAGGCTGAGACCGTAGGATCCGGGTTCGCGGCCAGCCTCAGCTACCTAGTGAGGCCTTCTGCAACTTAGTGAAACCCTGTTTCAAAATAAAGAATAAAAAATAAGGCTGGGGGTATAGCTCGGAGGTAGAATGCCCCTGAGTTCAATCCCCAGTACTGCAAAAAAAAAATAGGGCTGGAGGTGAAGCTTGGAGTAGAATTGCCCTGGGTTCAATCCCCAGTACCGCAAAAAAAAAAAAAAGAAGAGAGCTCTGAACTCTCAAAATGCCCTTCCTCATCTTAAAGTGGCCTGCATTCTCTTTTTTTTTTTTTTTTTTTTCGGTATTGGGGATTGAACTCAGGGGCATTCTACCTCTGAGCTATACCCCCAGCCTTATTTTTTTATTATTATTTTATTTTGAAACCGAGTCTCACTAAGTTGTGGAGTGCCTCACTAGGTAGCTGAGGCTGGCCTCAATCCTACGGTCTCAGCCTCCCGAATGCTGGGATTACAAGCGTGCGCCACCACACCCGGCCTGCATTCTCTTTTGAATGTGTATTTCTTCCCTTTTCCCCAAATAAACCTCTGTCCATGTCTCTGATTGGTGCGTGCTGATAATCTTTTCCGTCACATTAGCCAAGGACCATGCAGATCCTGAGTTCCTGAGCTGAGGACTCACCTCAACAATCCCAGTACTTGGAAAGCTGAGACAGGAGAAACCCAGGTTCAAGGACAGCCTCAGCAATTTAGTGAGGGCCTTTGCAACTTAGACCCTATTTCAAAGTAAAAAAATAAAATAGGGCTGGGGTTGTAGATCAGAGGTAGAACGCCCCTGGGTTCAGTCTCCAGTGCAAGAAAGAAAGCTGGGTGTGGTGGCGCACGCTTGTAATCCCAGTACTTGGGAGGCTGAGATGGAGGATCTGGGTTTGTGGCCAGCCTCAGCTACCTAGTGAGACTCTGTTTCAAAATAAAGAATAAAAAATAGGACTGGGAGTGTAGCTCAGAGGTAGAATGCCCCTGGGTCCTGGGTTCCAGCCCCAGTACCGCAAAAAAAAAAAAAAAAAAAAAAAAAGAGAGAGAAAGAAAGAAGCAGCTTGTCTGAGCCTCTCTATAGAGCTGGAGTCATTAGAAGACAGGCATGGTGGTGCACACTCGCAATTCCAGTACTTGTGATGGCTGAGACAGGAGGATTGCAACTTAGTGAGACCCTGTTTCAAAATAATAAAATATAAAATAGGGCTGGGGGTGTAGCTTAGAGGTAGAATGCCCCTGGGTTCCATCCACAGTACCAAACAAACAACAACAACAAAAAACCCTGGAGCCATTAGATCATCTTTCCCCTAGTGCTCAGTGCTGGTGCTGGGCTGGTTCCTGTCTGGAGTTGCTCTCACTTCCTCTGGAAAGCGGAAAGAAAGAATGAGGCAGAAGCCTGGCTGAGAGCTGCATACTCCCTGCTGCCCCAAAGCTTGCTTTCACAAAAACATGCAAATATTTGTTGTTCTGAACACAATATGAGTAGATATATACTGAGCAGATGAAATCTCAAAAGATTAGAAAATATCTTAAAGAGCCTGCCTGCTGATGCCTTACATAGAGACTAAAACTACCTTTTTTTTTTTTTTTTTTTTTTAGTAATATCCCGGGAAATAAATCTGTGGTGTTTCAAAAATGTCTGCCTAGTTTTTCTCAGCCCAGGAAACTTTCTCTGGCCCACAGAATCCATTTTCCATTCGTGTAACACTGCAGCCAACCCAAACTGAAATTCCAACTGGGCATAAAAGGCCACTTCAGCTGTCAAATACAGAAGCCATGTGTGCACGCGTGCATGTTGGTTTCAGAGTCTAAGCCGCAAATGCTCTGAGTGCTTGGGGAGTGGCACGCCTATTCCTGAGAGAGGAGCCATGCACCTTTTGTCATAATTCCACACTCAAATTAGGAATAGGCAATTCTGAAAGAAAAAAAAAAATTTTTTTTTCTTTTAAAGGGGATAGAGCCGGGCATGGTGGTGCATGCTTGTAATCCCAGTATTGGGAGGCTGGCGGAGATAAGAGAATCACAGGTTTGAGGACAGTCTCAGCAAGTAGTAAGACTCTCAACAACCTAGTGAGACCCTGTTTCCAAATAAGAAATAAAATCAGCTGGGAGTGTAGCTCGAAGGTAGAATGCCTCCGTGTTCAATCCCCAGTACCACAATAAATAAATAAATTAAAATAAAATAAAGGGGCTACATTAAAACTTTTTTTGCCCTGTGTGTGTGTGGTGGTGGTGGGGGGTAACTGGGGATTGAGCCCAAAGGCATTCTACCTCTGAGCTATACCCCATCCCTATTTATTTATTTACTGGTAGTAGAGATGGAATTCAAGGGTCTTCTACCTTCGGGCTACATCCCCAGCCCTATTTTTTATTTGGAAATAGGGTCTCACTAAATTGCTGAGGCTGGCTTCTGATCCTCCGGTCTCAGCCTCCCAAGCACTGGGATTACAGGCGTGTGCCACCACACCTGGCTATTTTTTGTTTTTGAAACCGTGTCTCGCTAGGTTACTGAGAGTCTTGCTAAATTGCCAGGTCTGTCTTGGACCTGCGATTCTCCTATCTCAGCCTCCCAAGTATTGGGATTACAGGTGTGCGCTGCCACATCCCGTTAAAGGGGCTACGTGAAATAATTCTTATGAAATATATCACTTCTACAGCCGGGCGTGGTGGTGCACGCTTGTAATCCCAGCATTCGGGAGGCTGAGACCCGAGGATCCAGGTTCTCGGTCAGCCTCAGCTATCTAGTGAGGAACTCTGCAACTTAGTGAGACTCGGTTTCAAAATAAAAGAATAAAAAATAGGGCTGGGGGTGTAGCTCCGAGGTAGAATGCCCCTGAGTTCAATCCCCAGTACCGCAAAAAAAAAAAAAAAAAAAAAAAAAAAAGAAATGTATCACTTCTAATGTGAAAAGGTGAGATTTCTCAAAGAACTCTTTTATGGCTGAAGAGATTTCTTAGCAGACAAATCTCACCAAATCTGGGAGAATAGATTCTTAAATGTAAGGTCTATGACATGTAATTATTGAGTTAAGTATGATTCAAAACACTATGTCTACACCACCCCTTTGTGAAGGTGATCTTTTTTTTTTTTTTTTTTTTTTTTTTTTTTTTTACGGTACTGGGGATTGAACTCAGGGGCATTCTACCTCCGAGCTACACCCCCATCCCTATTTTTTTATTCTTTATTTTGAAACCGAGTCTCACTAAGTTGCAGAGTGCCTCACTAGGTAGCTGAGGCTGGCTGCGAACCCAGATCCTCCGGTCTCAGCCTCCGAATGCTGGGATTACAAGCATGCGCCACCACGCCCGGCTGAAGGTGATCTTTTTATTTTGTTTTAATGAGGAGGGGCACATTTCTGAAAAAAAAATTTTTTTTTGCCTTGGAAATCCAGAATAAAAATTTAAAAGGCTAGGGGTGTAGCTCAGTTGCCTAGCATGTGCCAGGCCCTGGGTTCCATTCCCAGAACTGAGGAAAATAAAACAAAACAAAAAACCTTACACCATGTTAGAATTCTAAAAATAGTTAGATCTTGCATTTGGTCAGAGTTCAGAGCTCCAAAAATATGCTGTTAAATCAGTATTGGCGATTAATTTACACCCCGCCCGGGCAAGAGTTGAAAGCAGCTGGTCTGTGAGACGGGAGAGAGAGCCCATTTTCCAAGGAAGAACAAAGAGAGAGCGGGCGCCCCTCCCCCCTCGGAAAAGCGGCTTTGCTTTGTGTGAGGCGGGCGACTCCCTCGGGAGCAGCAGGGAGGCTCAGAGCTGTGTCCCTGCGATTAGTTTAGTAACCCTTTGTTCAGCAGTCCAGGGGGATGTGGGGAGATGTGTGCCTGCACAGTATTAAGGTTATCTTGGCCCTGTCCTATATCCTTTCCCTGAAGGACACTTATGAATACAGTAACACTTAAGGGAGGCCTTCCTCTCCTTTATTTGTTTCTCGGCAGATAAATGTCAGGCAACTTCCTGGATCCGGACCCTGATTCACTAAAAGTTACTATTTATCCACTGCTCTTTTTTTTTTTTTTTTTGTCCTCCAAACACTGAGTTCTCAGAGCTCATCTGGTTGGATCCAGATTGTGAGGGGTGCAGCCCAAGTTGCCACTTACAGGACTTGGGGGCCCCACTTTCCTTTTCTTCCAATTGGGTTCGTAATTTTGGTGTTTCTGGTGCTAGTGGATAAAAGAGAGGGCCCTGTTTTGAACCAGAGCCTGTAATTACTGCCGCCAGCTATGCTCTGATGGGAGAAGGGAATCTTCATGTCAAACTGGGGCCCAGTAAACAGCATGACTTCTAGCCAAAGGGTCTGTCTACCGCTCTTCACACTCTTACTAGAAGAAAAACAGAGATGTAGGTTTCTTACACTTAAAGCTATGAATCACTGCAAGTGGAAGGGGCTGGAAGGTTATTACCGAATCTTTTGTACAACGTGAAGGACAGGACTCTAGGAGAAAGCATCCGCGTGGTGAAGGGCAACATAAAGAGGGAAGCTGCACTTTGGCATCATCTTGAGGGTTACTGTTCCCGGCAACCACGCAGGCTCAAGAGCAGAAGCGCAACCCGTCATCTTTCTAAGGGCTTCAGCCATAGGGGGAAAAAGGTGGTACCACAGCTCTCTCCCAGTGGATGACGATGCCGTGTTCTAAGCAGATGAGTGCAGAGGCTCCTGTCAAATGAAAAAGCAGAAAAAAGAAGTGGCGAGAGAGAGGAGGAGGGACTCCAGAAATGGCACAGCAACGATCCTGGAATAAAAATGAGGGGCAGAGATGATAAGCACATCCACCTTGAAACTCACGCCCCTGCTTATTATTCCAACTTGCCTTATAATCTCTTTTAACATTTAATGTTATTTAACATTTAAATACCATTAAAGCAGGCTAGAATAAATGAAATTGGGCTCCTATCAGGTTATTTTTCATTCTCCTTTAGGATTGTCTAAAATGAATGTTACCCTAAAACCAAACCCCTTCCTTTTAGCTTTAGGGAACATTAAAAACCGGTACAGTCTCTAAAACATTGCCTAACAAAACCACAGCAGGCCTCTAGCTTTCTCTTCTCTACAGAAAGGCGGCTCTGGCTACGCCCATTACTTTCAGCTTGGTTGGCTAGAGGGCGCAACGCGGTATTCTGAGCCGCTCTTGCCGGCCCGCGGGTCCACGCCCTCCCGGAAGCCGCACTGCGGCCTCTGGCGAGCTCTTTGTCCGCTCTCACCAGCAGAGGGCGCTGTCGCGAGCAGCCACGGTCGCCGCCCGGCCAACCACAAAGGCCATTTCCGCCTGGGCCCGGCGAGCCTGCCCTGACCACGCCCTGTAGGTCTGTTTAGAAGCTGGCTTTCTTCACCCTGCACTGCCAGCCAAAGTTGAAGCACTGTGCCCTTCTGACAATTAGTGCTATATGAAAAGTTGCCTCCTATGCCGGGCGTGGTGGCTAAAGCTTGTAATCCCAGTACTTGGGAGGCTGAGACAGGAGGATCGCACGTGCGAAGACAGCCTCAGCAAGTAGTGAGACTCGTCAACCTAGCAAGATCCTGTTTCCAAATAAGAAATAAAATCGGGCTGGGGGTGTAGCTCGAAGGTAGAATGCCTCTGGGTTCAATTCCCCAACCACAAAAAAGAAAAAGAAAAAAAAAGAAGTTATCTCTTGGGGCGTCTGAAAGAGCGGAAACCCTAAAAAGCAAAAAAACAAAACCCCCCACGTATTTGGGATTGCATAATCAGTAAATTTTTAAAAATCCCAAATGCAATTTGACTTATTAGACTAAAAAGGGATTCTGACAGCTGGGCGTGGTGGTGCATACCTGTAATCTTAATACTAGGGAGGCTGAGACAGGCGGATTGCAGATTCGAGGACACCCTCAACTAGTAGTGAAACTCTCATCAGCCTAGCAAGAACCTGTTTCAAAATAAAAATAAAATAGAACTGGGGGTGTAGCTGGGAGTTAAATGCCCCTGGGTTCAATCCCCAGTACCACAAAAATAAAAAAGGGAATCTGACACGACAAAAAAAAATGTAATATTTGTTGGATATTAGAATCCTTAAAAAAAAAAAAAAAAAAAGCCGATTCTTGATTCTTGTTTCTTTTTTCCAGACTCTTCGACAGGCTAGAGAACAGCTCGCGAAAATTCAGCTGCAGCGCCATCTGCTGGACATGCCGCGACGCCGCAAGGCCCTGCGGGAGAAGGAGAAGGGGTTGCCTGTGAAGGCCCTGCTTTTCGCCCAGAGAAGGCTCTAGCACCAAGGTAGCGTTCACTTACAGTCTGCCTATCTAAAAAGAGACTGAACTGACCCAATACTAGAAAATGGTCTCTGTGTTGAGGAGCACTCGGGCCCAAATGAGCCAGCATTTATTATATTGGTGGGCTGTTAGGAAAGCCTGGGGCTTCAGCAGACCAAGAGGCATAACTCATTTAATTATTCTCACCTGTCTCAGGAGCAGGGCTAAAACCTAAACCTTGTGTTTTCTATCACTATACACAGGGGAGTATCAGGGGCAGATGTCACAGTGTGCTTGTTCTCCTGAATGGAACTGATTTTGCTGAATGAAAGGAATTTCAAAGATGAAGAGCGTGACAGAAATAAAATTAATCTAGGAGTTGGGAGGTGTTAAAATGTGCCTTGGTGTTTGATATAAGATCACTAAGCCCTGATATCATTTTCCAAACTTTTAGTCAGTTCTGATTTGCTTGAAGGTTTTTCTATTTAAGAGATTGCAAACCCTTTCTACACAGATCTAAACCCATTTGCAAACACATTTATATACATAATTCAACATCAGCCTGCATCCATTCACCATTGTTACAAATGTTAAAGTTCATAATCAGAAAACATTCAGGGAATTGGTAGGAAGCAGAGTTTTAGAACAGATTACAGTTGGCTCACTTATCTGGGAAAATATGGTATCACTAATAGAAGCATTTGTAATGGAAACATATTATAAAACATAGTTTCTGCCCCTACAGAGTTTAATAGTTACTTTCTAACAAGACTGAGCTTTAGTGTTCTGAGATGAGTTTATGATTTTCCTAAAAGAGGTCAAATATGTTTATCAACAATGTAGCCTACGGGAGCCTGATTGTATAGTCCTTGGGGTCTTTGTGTGACTTCCATATATAGTCAACATTTAATTATTTATTTATTTATTTATTTATTTATTTATTTTGTGGTACTAGGGATTGAACCCAGGGGCATTCTATTGTTGAGCTCTTCATCCTCAGCCTATTTTACTTTTTTTTTTTTTTTTTGGAAATGGTCTTTAACAAAAGACCATTGTTGAGAAACTCCCTAAGTTGCTGAGGCTGGCTTTGAACCTGTGATCCTCCTTTCTCAGTTTTCCAAGTACTGGGATTGCAGGCATGGGCCACCCCACCCAGCTATAGTCTTTTTCTTTTTCCAGTACTAGGGATGGAACCCAGGGACATTCTATCTCTGAGCTACATCCCCAGCCCTAATTTTTTAATTAATTAATTTATTTATTTTTGCGGTACTGGGGATTGAACTCGGGCGTACTACCTCCAAGCTATACCCCCAAGTCCTATTTTTTATTCTTTATTTTGAAACCGAGTCTCACTAAGTTGCGGAGTGCCTCACTAGGTAGCTGAGGCTGGCCTCGAACCCGGGTCCTCCGGTCTCAGCCTCCCAAATGCTGGGATTACAAGCATGCACCACCACACTCGGCTCCCCAGCCCTAATTTTTATTCTTTATTTTGAAACAGGGTCTCACTAAGTTGCAGAGGGTCTCACTAAGTAGCTGAGGCTGGGCGAAAACTGGGATCCTCCAGTCTCAGTGTCCCAAATACTAGGATTGCAAGTGTGTGCCACCATGCCCAGTTTATAGTCAATATTTTATAAGGGTTTTTTTTTGCGGTACTGGGGATTGAACTCAGGGGCATTCTACTTTCGAGCTACAGCCCCAGCCCTATTTTTTATTCTTTATTTTGAAACCGAGTCTCACTAAGTTGCGGAGTGCCTCACTAGGTAGCTGAGGCTGGCCGCGAACCCAGATCCTCCAGTCTCAGCCTCCCAAATGTTGGGATTACAAGTGTGCGCCACCACGCCCGGCTCTTCTTTTATCTCAAAAAGAATTATTGGAGCCGGCTCTTCTTTTATCTCAAAAAGAATTATTGGAGCCGGGCGTGGTGGCGCACGCTTGTAATCCCAGCATTTGGGAG
>PVLC010049064.1:0-10550 GCA_004027655.1 Graphiurus murinus | reverse complement strand
GCGCTGGCAAGGTGTTAACTGCTCTGAGGTGGGGCTTGACAGGCGCCCAGGTCCCCAGCAGTCCCCGAGCCCTGCTCTGCGCTGTCCCTGCAGACACTCGGTAAATACTGAGGCATTAATTAACTGCCTCCAGGGAGCAGTGACTGAGGCCAGATGTGATGGCCCAGCTCCAAGGGGAAAGGCTTCTAACTTGCTCAGGTGCCCAGACAAACAAGGCTGGCAGCCGGGCGTGGCGGCGCACGCTTGTCATCCCAGCATTCGGGAGGCTGAGACCGGAGGATCCGGGTTCGAGGCCAGCCTCAGCTACCTAGTGGGGCACTCCGCAACTTAATGAGACTCGGTTTCAAAATAAAGAATAAAAAATAGGGCTGGGGGTATAGCTCGGAGGTAGAATTCCTCTGAGTTCAATCCCCAGTACCGCAAAAAAAAAAACAAGGCTGGCAGCCGGGCGTGGTAGCGCATGCATGCTTGTCATCCCAGGACTTGGGAGGCTAACACTGGAGGATTGCAGGTTGGAGGACAGCCTCAGCAAGTAGCGAGACTCTCATCGACCTAGCGAGACCCTGTTTCCAAATAAGAAATAAAGTCGGGCTGGGGCATGTAGCTGGGAGGTAGAATGCCACAAAAAAAAAAAAAAAAAAAAAAAAATCAATCGAGACCAGCCTTTGATCCCAGCCTTGTGAAAGATGGAGAGCCCCCCCCCCCGCTCAGGGCCCCTCATGCACACGCATGTGCACACAGTCTATGGCCCCCTGCCCTGACCACTGTGTACCCGGGGGCCTGCAGCTCACCGGCTCCGTCAACATTTGTGAATTGCCGCCGTGCCTCCACCCGCCTGGGCCGCGTCATTCAGCTGTTCTGTCCCCTCCCTTGGAGGGTTTCCTGACAACAGCTGCGACAACCCCCCCCGCCAGACCACCCCCAGAAAAGATCAAGGGCTTTAGTGAGCTAGACAACTGCTCGGCCCTCCCCACTGGCCCACCCCTCCATCCCTGAGGAAGAGGCCCGGGATGGGAGGCTCACGGCAGGAGGCTGAGACAGGAGGATTGCAGGTTGGAGGCCAAACTCAGCAACTTATTGAGTCCCTGTTTCAAAACAAAATAAAAAGGGCTGGGGGTGTAGCATACCCCTGGGTTCAACCCCCAGTACCAAAAAAAAAGAAACCTCAAATTTATTCCCCTCACAGCAGGGGTGGGGTAAGGGGCTGGGAGGTACCAAGAGGGGGAGTCCAAGTGAGAGGCTGAGACAGGAGGATCTCTCATTCCACTGAAAGTACAGAATGACCCCAAAGCCTAATGAGTGGGCATGGTGTCTCCTCTCCCCACCCCAGCCCTGTCCTTCTCCCTCCTTGCTGTGTGGCTGCAGGCAAGCCACTCGAGGTCTCTGTGCATCCGTTCCTTTATCCTGAAGATTATGAGACTCAGGGCCGGTCTCAACAACTTAGTGAAACCCTGTTTCAAAATAAAATATTAAAAGGGCTGACTGGGGAGCCAGGCGTGGTGGCGCATGCTTGTCATCCCAGGACTTGGGAGGCTGAGACAGGAGGATGGCAGTCAGCCTCAGCAGCTTAGTGAGGCCCTCTTTCCAAATAAAAAATAAAATAGGTCTGGGAGTATAGCTCAGAGGTAGAAGGCCCTTAAATTCCATCCCCAGTAACACACACACACACAAACACACACACACACACACACACGCACACACACGGGCTCAAAGGTAGGCTGCCCCTGGGTTAAATTTCTAGTACCAAAAAAAGGAAGGAAGGAAGGAAGGAAGGAAGGAAGGAAGGAAGGAAGGAAGGAAGGAAGGAAGGCAGGCAGGCAGGCAGGCAGGCGGGCTCACTAAATTGCTGAGGGCCTTACTTAATTGCTGAAGTTGGCCTCAAACCTGCTATCCTCCTGTCTCAACCTCCCTAGTGCTAGAATTACAGGCCTCCTCGCCTGACTAGTTCTTGCTCTCCCCGGCTCCTGTAGGCCCCGCCTCCAGCTGGCCCAAACTGCCCGCAGCCAGGCAAGTCGGGGCCACGCCCACCGTGAACTGTTCCCAGAGAACTGGACCCTGCTCCACTCACAGGAGAAGCTAATTCCAAGACCCTGCAGACCTGGGTTCAGATCCTAACTCCTTCCTGGCTGTGTCACCTCCAGTCAGTCTCCCCAGGAAATATGGGCTAAGGACAGATTGAAGGCCGGAAATTTACAGCGAGGATCCCTGGCCTGTGGCAGGCGAGCACCTCCGAGCTGAAGAGCCTCTTCAGGCCCCGTCATCGCGAAGGTGAACTTCACACAGGAACAAATGAAGCTTCTGTGCGTCTTTGAGACAGGTATCAGGGGAGGGAGGGGCAGTATGGTCTTATTCCCATGGGTAGCATCTTGTGAGCACGGCCCCCAGCCCTGGGTGTCCCTACCACCAGACACCCTGTGAAGTCTCCCTAAACCTCCAGCCTGGCTTCTCCGGGAGGGGCAGGAAGAGGTGCAACTGGTCCCGGAGGTCCTGGACCAGTTTGAGGATGTTCTCAGAAGGCATGGAAAAGATAGAGCACTGCGCCTGGAGCCCTGCGGCCTTAGGCTCTTAAGATCCTTAGGTGACCGGCGCCTGAGTTTCTTCATCTGAAAAATAGAGTAAAAGTCAGGCACGGTGGTGCACACGCCTGTAATCCCAGGACTTGGGAGACTGAGACAGGCGGATAGCAAGTTCAAGGCCAGCCTCGGCAACTTAGTGAGACTCTTAGCAACCTAGCAAGACCTTGTTTCAAAACAAAAAATAAAAAGGGTTGGGATGTAGCTTGGAGATAGAATGTCCTTGGGTTCAGTCCCCAGTATCACACACACACACACACACACACACACACACACAAATGGAGTAAACACCTTCTAACTTTGTTCTCTCACCCCTGTCAACTGGCACTGAGGAGGTGCTAGGAAATTGAGGAAACAGATCTGGAGAATTCGTAGGACCAAAGGGAGATCTCGAGACCGCAGGACAGACCAACGGGGGTCTCTTGACTCCTGCCAAGGGACCAGGAAGGTATGGAGGGCAGGCCCAAGCAAAGAGGAGATGCAGAAGGACCCCGAGGAGGAGGCAAACCGGGGAAAGTCCGCAGGAATGGCCGCCCCAGCCCAGCCCCAAGGCCCTGCCTACCTCTTCTGGTCTCTGTGGACCCCCTTCATCCCTTCCTTCCAAGAGCTGCTGGTGCAGCCCCCTGCCCGGGCACCCTGGAGACCCCTTAGAGCAGCAGTCACCCCAGTTCAGGCCTCAGTCTAGAAGGAGCACCCCCCAAGAACCGGCAGTCCTGTTCCCAACTGGGAGAGGTGGCCCATGGATGGCTCAGGATAAGGAAAGCAAGCATCCACAGAATTTGTTTTGGTGAGTTCCTCATCACGGGGAGGCCTCCCTATCCTGGCCCCAATCTCCGATCCGCCCCCAGGAGCTGTGCGACTGATTCCCATGTCTCCATTCTGCCCCAGGCCCCTGCTCGCCGCTGTGGGGAATGCCGGGTCTTAATAGTCCGAGTGTCATTATTCTTAGGCACGAGGGAGAAGGTGTAGAATGGTGATTGGAAGCTCTTAGAAGGGCTCTCAGAACCAGGCCCCGATCCTTAGCTCCGTGCTACTGGCCTGGGAGCTTGAGTTCCCCGCCTCAGACAAACGGGGGGGGGGGGCGCAGCCCTGCGGAGAGCAGTCCCACAAAGCCAGGAAGTTGGGTCCGATGTGCTCCGTGGCAGAGGGTGCCCCCGAACCTCTCTCCATCGAGGGCGCCCCGGTGTCAAGCAGTGGCCCCACTGGCCTCTTGCAGAGGCTGTGGCTCTCGCGGGTCACCCGGGGACCGGCAGGTGAGAAACAGGAGGCGCCGCGAGGCGGGGAGTGGGGAGCCGCGCGCACCTGCCGCAGGTGAGGCCCCACCGTGCGGAAGGAGGAGGAGCCATCGCCGCGGCACTCAGGTGAGCCGACCCCCAGCCCGGGGGAGCCAGGCCGAGGACAGCCGTGGGCTCCAACGTGACCAGCGCGAGGCGACCCATGCTGCAGACCGCGGCCCCGGCGGCTCCGAGTCCCGCGCGGCGCGGCGGCCCCAGGAGAACATTCGAGGCAGCGGCGGCGTTGGAGGCCCGGGGTCCGTTTGGTATTTGAATAGCACAAAGGAACCGCCTTGGTCTGATTGGTCAGCCTAGTGGCCCCGGGGCGGGCAGCGTCTGTCACTCGGGAGGCTCTGAGCGTTCCTATTGGCTCATTGGGTGTGAGGCGGGGCCCGGGTACCCGGCTAAATAGCTGGGGCCGGGGCCGGCAGAGGCTCATTGCTTTGGCGCCGTCTGGGGAGCGCGAGCCTGCGGGTGGCGCGCGGCGCATGGTGGCGGCTCCTTTCGGAGCGCAGCCGACCCGCTGACCTGGGCTCTGTTTCCCCTGCCCGGCGCGCCCGGGCGACTGGCTGGAGACAGAAACAGCAGCAGCATTCGCAGCAGCGGCGGCGGCTGCTCTGCCGCCGCCGTCTCCGCGGGAGCATGGAGTGCGCCCTGGACGCCCAGAGCCTGATCAGCATCTCCCTGCGCAAGATCCACAGCTCCCGGACCCAGCGCGGCGGCATCAAGCTGCACAAGAACCTCCTGGTGTCCTACGTGCTCCGCAACGCGCGCCAGCTCTACCTGAGCGAGCGCTACGCCGAGCTCTACCGGCGCCAGCAGCAGCAGCAGCAGCAGCAGCAGCAGCAGCCGCCCCACCACCAGCACCAGCACCTCGCGTACGCGGCGCCGGGCATGCCGGCCAGCGCGGCCGACTTCGGCCCGCTCCAACTTGGCGGCGGCGGGGACGCGGAGGCGCGCGAGCCGGCCGCCCGGCACCAGCTGCACCAGCTCCACCAGCTCCACCAGCTGCACCTCCAGCAGCAGCTGCACCAGCACCAGCACCCAGCGCCCAGGGGCTGCGCGGCGGCGGCGGCCGGGGCGCCCGCGGGCGGCGCGGGGGCGCTCTCGGAGCTGCCCGGGTGCGCCGCGCTCCAGCCGCCGCACGGCGCGCCCCACCGCGGGCAGCCCTTGGAGCCGCTGCAGCCGGGTCCTGCGCCGCTGCCGCTGCCGCCGCCCGCGCCCACCGCGCTCTGCCCGCGGGACCCTCGTGCCTCGGTCGCCTGCTCCGCGCCCTCCGCGCCCCCAGGGGCCGCCCCTTCGGCCGCTGCCGCCTCCCCGCCCGCCTCCCCGGCCCCCGCCGCCTCCCCTGGCTTCTACAGGGGCGCGTACCCGGCCCCCTCGGACTTTGGCGTGCACTGCAGCAGCCAGACCACCGTGCTGGACCTGGACACTCACGTGGTGACCACGGTGGAAAACGGCTACTTGCACCAGGACTGCTGCGCCTCCGCCCACTGCCCCTGCTGTGGCCAGGGCGCTCCCGGACCGGGCCTGGCGTCCGCCGCGGGCTGCAAGCGCAAGTATTACCCTGGCCAGGAGGAAGAGGACGACGACGAGGAGGACGCGGGCGACCTGGGGGCCGAGCCCCCCGGGGGCGCTGCGTTCGCCCCCTGCAAGCGCGCCCGCTTCGAGGACTTCTGTCCGGACTCGTCCCCGGACGCGTCCAACATCTCAAACTTGATCTCCATCTTTGGCTCGGGCTTCTCCGGGCTGGTGAGCCGACAGCCGGACTCCTCCGAGCAGCCGCCGCCGCTCAACGGGCAGCTGTGCGCCAAGCAGGCGCTCGCCAGTCTCGGCGCCTGGACTCGAGCCATTGTCGCCTTCTAGGGACCCCCGAGGGCACGGGGACCCGGGGGCCCCGCGGGGCTGGGGCCAGACAAAGACTCGGCCAAGGGACGAGAGGAGGGAACGGGCGGGCGCCCGGCTACTCGGGGCTGAGCTGCGAGCGAGCGGGGGGAGGCAGCCGATGTTTTATAAATTGTAAAAATAAAAAAAGAGAGAGAGAGATCTAAATTCTTGGACTTTATTTTTGCAGAGAGAAAAGCGCCTATTTAAGTATGCTTTGTGTTTCTCCTACTCTTTTTTCCCCCCTTCTTTTCATTGTAGTGATTGCCGTGGTGTTTAGCGAGGAGCCTGCCACGTGAGGGAGGGCTGCTGCCCGGAGGAGGCACCGGGCTGCCGGGGGCGAGGCAGGGCGCCGGGGGCGCAGCGCAGGAGGGCGCGGAGCCGGGGACGCCGATCCCAATCAGTTGTCATACCCTGGAAGCCCGACGTTCCGCTCTCCTGAGTCCCTCGCTGGGGTGAGAAATGGGTCTTGTGAAATCCTGAGCAAAAAAAACAAAGGCAAACTCTATCTCCAAAAGGGACGTTTGGGTCACATTTCCTCTCTGGGGGCGGCCTCCAAAGTTCTCCAAATGAGAAGGCAGAAATGAAAACACTTCAACTTTTTTTTTTTTTTTTCTTTTCTTCCTGGGGCGGGTGTCTTGAACCCCTCCTCTCCCCGCCCCTCTGGCTCGGTTCTCCTCCCCTCCTCCACCCGTCTCCTGGACTCGGGGGTGGCGCCCAGGCACCCCAACACTCTTGGACACTGTTTGGGGAAGGGGTGGGGGGCGAGCGCGGTGGACTACATTTCCCATCATGCCCAGCATTGCGGTCCTCACTAAACAAAAAAGGAAGTCGATTTCTTCACCTGGATCCCCGGCGGCCCCGGGGGAGGGAGGGGCCGGGACCGCCGACTGCGTTGGAGACTTTTCTCTAAGTTCCTGGTCAGCTGTGGTGTTTGCGTGTGTGCCTCTAAGTTGCACTGTCCCTGGTTCGGTCTTCGGTTGCGTTTCATGAAACCAGCATTGTTCGAGCCTGTGGGAACCCCGTCCTGTGTCCTCCGCTCCATAGATTTTTGTTTAATTTAAAAGCCTTTTGTTGTAAAAAGGTGGGGTTCGTCTGCAGCCCCTCAGGTTCTCTGCCCTCAGCTCCTTGCGGACTCCAAAACAAGTTCCCAACCCTTCCTTTCTCGGCCCTTCTCCCTGGTCCTCCTGTATATTTTTTGTGTGTGTGCATTCTGAATTGTATATCACCGGGTAAAACTGTTCAGATTATTTGTTTAAATTTATAATCTAAATAAAAACTCGACTGTAGAGTATGGTGGTGCCTTGTTTTGAGATGGGCCTGGGGTCGGCGAGGAGGGGAGAGGGAGGTGGGAAAGACACTCCCCCCACCCCCAAGCCAGCCCCAGCTCTCCGGGGCCTGGGCGGGCGGGATCTGCCCACATCCGCAGGCCCGGGGGTGGGAGCGGGTAGGGGAGGAGTGGAGTTGGTGGCTGGGGATGGAGCCGGTGCGGCGCCCCCCTCGCCCCCGCCTGCGAGTCCTGCCCCCCTTGGGAACCGGCCGCCCCGGGGTCTCCAGCAGGAAGCCGAGCCAGCCTCCAGCACGTTCCCTGCGCAGCTCGGGGCCTGGGCGGCCTCCCGTCTGAGCTCTCTGCAGCCGGGGTGCGCCGGGGGCTCCGGGGCCACCCACACTCCCTGCCCAGCGCCTCGGCCCGCACGTCCGCACGTCTCGGGCTGCAACTTGGGGAAGTTTTTTTCCTTTTCTTTTTTCCTTTTTTTTTTAAGTTGAGTTTGTTATCACTGCTCGGTGCCACTTGGTGGTGTGCTGGCGGCGTCTCCCTCCCTCCTAGCGCCCCTCCCCTCTCCCTCTCCTCTCCTCTCCCGCCCGCCCGCCCGCCTCTCTTCCCTCCCCAGTGGAGGGAGGCAGGAAGGCTCCAGGCGCGCGCTCCCCTCTGACCACCTACGGAATGACCTCAGAGTGGGAGAATGTGCCAAGGCCGGAGGAAGCTCGCGTTCTCCCCACTGGAACCAAATTCACATCTGGAACCGTGGCTCGGGCCCGGGGGCGCGCGGGGTGGTTCCAGCTTTGCGAAGAGGGGAATAGGAAAGAACGAACGCGGGGCGGGGGGGGGGGGCAAGCGGCAGCCTGCTTGCTGTTTGTTTGATAGTGCCTCTCTCGGTGTCTCTCTCTCTGCCTG
Source organism: Graphiurus murinus (assembly GCA_004027655.1). Lineage (NCBI taxonomy): Eukaryota > Metazoa > Chordata > Mammalia > Rodentia > Gliridae > Graphiurus > Graphiurus murinus. The sequence continues at coordinate 2,643 of PVLC010049064.1, read as the reverse complement.
TCTCCCTAAAGCTCTCCCTCGCTGTCGCTCGCTCTCTCGCCCCCGCGCTCCCCTCTCCTGCGCCAGCCTCCCAGCAGGACAGCTCACGCCCCCCCACCCCAGCCTTCACGCCTCCCGTGGCGAGGGGAGGGGCTGCTGCCAAGAGGCCCCCAGCCTAGACTCCGAGAGACGGATGCAAGACAGTCTCAGGGGACCGCTCGGCTCTGGATCCCGGTGTCGCGCGAGGCGAAGTTCTCGGGGACACTCTCCGGAACGCGGGGGGCCGCAAAGGTCCCCGATGCGGGGGGGGGGGGAGGGAGGGAGTCTCTGGAGGCGTGAGTTACGGGGAGGAAAGGCACCTTCACCCCCCCCCGGGCTGTTTTCTCGGCCTCCCACGGGAGGAATCTGGAGCTGCTGGGGAGGGGGAGCAGTGCGTCTCCCCCCTCCCCATTTCCCCCTGCAAGTCCAAGGAAATAGCTGTTGGATGCACGGTTTTGATTCAATCCACCAAGTCAGTTGCCAGAGCTCCCCCTAGCGCCGCTTCGAGGGCGCTGCAGCGACTGCGGATGGGAGTGGGCGAGGCACCGCTGGGGGCGGCGGGCCCGGGGGTGGCGGGGTGTGCTCCGCGCGCACTCGGGGCGCGGCGCCGCGCCCCGATCCAGCCCTGGCCGAAGCAAGGCGGGGGAGCAACTACCGTCCCCACTCCGGGTCTGCGTGGAGGCGGGCACGTGGTCGGCCGCCTTTGTTGGGAGCGCGGTGCTGGGCACAGGAAGCCACAGGGCTTGGGAACTCTGCTCGGGTCCCTGGGACCCCAACGGCCAAGAAGTGTGGGTGGTGGGGTGCAAAATAAGCTCTGGAATCAGAAGTACCCCAGACTAGGGTTCTCCTCCCGCCCCTTCCCCCACCCCATTTTCTGAGCTTAAGCGCAAACCCCACTGGGCACGTTGGGATCTGGTGAAACCTGGGGCGGAGGTGGAGAGCCCTGGGAGCCCCCCAGGGGAGGTGCTCTCCCCCCACACCCCCTCTCTTTTCAGAGCCCAGGAACCTTGGGCAGTCACACAAAGGGTTAATGCGCTGAACATAATGGAAGACCCAAAACACAAGCCAATCTGTGAGGGCGCTAAGACATTTCCCACAAACCCAACAACACTCTAAGCTGCTGCAGGGCCCAGATGCTACCCTGGGTGTCACACCGAGGGCTGCCTGTGCTCAGCCAAGCACCCCGAATCCAATTCAGGATGCTCCAGCATTCCCCCTCACCCGCTCACAACCCCCCGGGACACCCCCACACACACCCCCGCCCTAAACGGTGACAGGCCAGCCCAGAACAGCCACAGAGACTCATGCCCGGGTGCTGGGCTCACAGGAAGGCTGGGCGGGGAGTGGCTGGGGGTGGACAAGGCTGTTTGGCCAGGGGGGTCCTCAGAAATGCAGTGCAGGCAAGCAGGAAAACCAGAAGTCCACCCCAGCAGGGCCACAGAGGCGCCCCTCCAGGAAAGAGAGGGAGCCAGGCCCCGTAAGCGCCTCCAGGCAGGATTTGGAGTGCGGCGCCGGCTCCGGGAACGGGAACGAGGGAATTGGAAGAGATCAGAGGCCCCAGGGAGCGATTCGGGGAGCTTCCAGATCCTTCAGCTCGGGGGCCAGTAAGGCCCGGTCCAGCCAGGTTAACCAGCTCCCCCTGAGGACACCTCGGGTCCCGCTGCCCTTGGTGCGTGGTGTGGGGCTGAGCCAGGCTCCAAGCTGCCCTCCCAGCAACGAGGAGCTGCTGGGATGACAGCCCAGAGCCTGGGAGAGCGGCAGGCTCCCCTCCGGAGAAGCTAGGGCAGTGTGTGTGTGTGTGTGTGTGTGTGTGTGTGTGTGTGTGTGAAAGAGAGTGCAAGCATGTGCGTGTGCCCTTCTGAAACAGAGCGTGCACACCCGGAGCTGGGTCTCACTATCTCTCCATCCCTTGCACACACATATACAAGGTGTTCGCTTGGTGCCTAGCCCTCGCCCAACACTGAACTGACCACCGAGACGAATACTGCAAATCACAAGGACGGCGGATGCCTCTGTAGGGATTAGTTCACTTAATTTTCCCAGCAACCCTCAGAGGCAGAAGATACTGTTAGCATCCTCATTTCAGAAATGAGAAAAACGTAAGCCGGGCGTGGTGGCTTGTAATCCCAGTACTTGGGAGGCTGAGAAAGGAGGATCGCAGGTTTGCAGCTAGCCTCGGCTACTTAGTGAGGCTCTCCGCAACTTAGTGAGACCCTGTTTCAAAATAAAGAATAAAAAAAAAAAAAAATAGGGCAGGGGGTAGCCTGGAGGTAGAATGCCCCTGGGTTCAATTCCCAGTACCGCTAAAAAAAAAGAAAGAAAAAAAAAGAAATGAGAAATCGCGTCCAAGGTCACACTGTTAAGTGGCCAGCCTCTACCTGTTGGTGCTCGTGGCTGAGTAGGGAAATCTCTAACGTCACGGTGCAGGCTGACAAATGATCCTGGCGTTGTTTACATGGTCATTTTGAGGACTCCCAGCTGAGCCTCTGGGATCTGGTCAGGCCTGAACTAGCAGGTTGGGAGCACTGGGCGGGGAGGGGGGGTGCATACCTTGCTACTTCATGCTCCACATTCCAGGAACAGGGACACAGATGTGCAGGACAGTGGTGGCTGCATCCACCCTAC
>PVLC010049063.1:0-10503 GCA_004027655.1 Graphiurus murinus | reverse complement strand
AGTTCTGGGAGGAAGTGGTTGGGAAGAAGAAGCGGTTGGGAAGAGGTTGGCCGGGTTGCTGGGGAAGTCCTGGGAAGAAAGATTGTGGGTTGCTAGTGGAAGTCGGGTTGCTAGAGAGAGGGGTTATTGGAAGTCTGTAGGAAAAGCACTATTTGGAAAGACGACCTCTGTACTGTGTTTGTTATCGTTTGTGCAACGCCTTGATCCCAGAAAGAGAGAGATATAATAAAAGAGGTTCGAACCAGTAATATTTAGGCAGCGTCTTTTATTGGGGCCTCATGGCTGAGGGTTCAGCCTGGGGCGCCCGATAGGTGTCTCCATCTTGAAAGAGGTTATTGGGGATCAAATGTGTTTGTGCTTGTAAATTACCTACTACAGAACTATGCAGTTAACAGACACTCCATAAAAGGTGTTTATTCCAGCCGGGCGTGGTAGCACATGCTTGTAATCCCGGCATTTGGGAGGCTGAGACCGGAGGATCTGGGTTCTCGGCTAGCCTCAGCTACCAAGTGAGGCACTCCGTAACTTAGTGAGACCCTGTTTCAAAATAAAAAATAAAAAATAGGGCTGGGTGTGGAGCTCAGAGGTAGAATGCCCCTGAGTTCAATCCCCAGTACCGCAAAAAAAAAAAAAAAAAAAAAAAAAAGGTGTTTATTCCTCTCGGTGTTTCCCACATTGGCTTATGGAATCCCACTCACGGGCTGACTTTCAGCAAGACAGAGCTTCTAACTTGCTGTCATCCACCCCAGCAACTCAGCTGCTTCAGCTCACCTTCATTCACTCCAAGACCCTTGTTATTTATGTATGAATGTATGTATGTATGTATGTATATATTTATTTATTTAGGAACTGGGGACTGAACCCAGGGCATTCTACCTCCAAGCTACATCCCTAGCCCTATTTATTTATTTATTTATTTATTTATTTATTTATTTATTTATTTAGAAACAGCATCTCACTAAGTTGCAGAAGGCCTCACAAAGTTGCTAAGGTTGTCCACAAACCTACAATTCTCCTATCTCAGCCTCCCAAGTACTGGGATTACAAGCTTGTGTTACCATGCCCAGCTAGGCCCTTATTTTTAAATCTAGAAATTGTCTTAGTTTTAATTATCAAACATTTATAAAATGCCTCTTCTGTGAAAGGTTCTCAACAATCAATGAGATTCAATCTCTGGCCTCAACACACCCTCCCCACCCACCCCCCCACAAAAAAAAAAAAGAAAAGAAATTATTCCAAAGCTTAATACAGTTCCTTTCCAGTATCCTATGTAAATTCAAGATCCACCAAAATATTTTCCAGTCTTCCCAGCCTCTTGGTCCTCCTCTTCTTTCCTCTTGCCTCTCTGAAGTTCTAAGGCTTTGTTATGACACAGATTCTGGAACCTTCTTAGACCACACTCTCATAGCCTCTTAAGTCTGATCAACCTGAGTCACACAATTGCTCAGGGACCCTGTGTGTCGTTGTCTACAAGGGCCTTCCTGACAGTCAAGTTCACGCCGCTCTGGAACAGTGAGCTTGAGTTGCTCATTAAATCTTGACCTCTCTGATGAAAGAATCCAGATGACTTGGAAACCACTGAAGACGACACCTGGAAAATGACAGCCTTGGGTATGAACCTGCTCCCTGCCTGAGGCGCCTCTGACCCTTCTGGGGACATTAACAACTGCTTTACCTTTCTTGCCTGCTTTCTTTTCAAATTCAATATACTTATTTTACTCTCGTTGATTCTTCTGGGAGCCTTGAGGGAAACTGCCCACGGTCAACTCAGCTCAAGAGAGATGGGGAAGATAGGCACAGTGGTACATGCCTGTAATCCTAGTACTTAGGGGCTGAGACAGAAGGATCACAGGTTCAAGGCCAGTCTCAGTGACTTAACAGGACTCTGTTTCAAAATAAATAAATAGGGCTGGGTGCGTAGCTCAGAGGTAGAGCACCCTTAAGTTCAATTTCAAGTACCAAGAAGAATGATAGTCATTTTCTTCTTTGGTTTCTAGAGTTTGAACTAATAAAAAAATAAACATTTTCCACACCACTAATAAAATTCCTTAGCTTATTATTGTCTTTCTGGTAGAATTTTTCACTCTATATAATCTGCTTCAGTTCGGAGAAATAATGACTTCCTCTTATTTTCCCCATAAATGGGGTGAACTGTCTTTTAACTGCCCTATGACCGAGCATTTCAGATGCCATTCAAAGGAAGTACTCCTCTCTAGCGTCTTAATCTGAGTTCACCACCGAGCTATCTCTTCCTCCCCTAAGGGTTATCTCAGATTAGTAAAAATAAATAAATAAATAACTTTCATGATACAGGACAGGCTACTTACTGCTCATTTTGGGGGGCACTGGGAGTAAATCTGAAGGCTGACTTGGCAGGATTTTTTCACAGGACCAAACACCTAAAGGGCCCAGTAGATGTGTGCTTGATCTGCCCTGATTGGAGGGGTGTAATTATAGCTTGAGGTGGACGATTGCTTTAATTTTGGTGTAATCTATTTTCTTAGCCTTTCTAGGTTTGATATTGTTTCGCATTTTCATCATGACAGGTAGATGTGTGATTGGTTTATTTCTTCATCCCTCTGTTTTCCTCACTCTCCATACCTACCTACCTCTTATCGTGTTCTCTCTCCCTCTCTCTCTCTCTCTCTCTCTCTCTCTCTTCTCTCCTTTTCCCATAGTCTCTGGTCTTTATAACCTCACAAATATCCACCTTATCGTGGGGATTTGATGAATGAGGGCCGAAAAGTCTTTCTCAGCGGTGAGAGGTTTCTGTCTTCTACAGCTTGCATTAATATGACCACCTTCAGTCAGTGGCATTCAGGGGCCTCCAGAGCTTGCTGACTGCTCATCCATGCAAAAAAAATTTTTTGAGCATTCCTTATTTGCGTAAATTTTAAAATGTTATGAATATACGATGATACTAATAGGCGTATTTAAAAATAGACAATTCAAAATTTTACAGATATGAGATAAAGTTACATAAAAATAGAAGTTCTGATATTTATTCTCATACCCGGTCTCCTTTGGAGACCACTGATCCCCTCTAACCTTCTCCTGCCCTAGGCAGAGTGGGCCCCACTGAGGGCAGTCTGTTGGGTTGCCCACTGCAAGGGTACACAGCCTCTGGGGTTCTAAGCAAAAGAACCACCGGAGAGCTAGAAGCGGGCAGGAGCGGAGATGTGGGGACAGTAAAAGGAGGAAGATAAAGGAACTGAGGAAGCAAAAAGGGAAAGGGAAAATAATCTGTTAAACAGAAGTTGTCTCTGACAATGATCTGGCCTAAGCAAACAGGCCTACAAGTGAGTTTTTGTTTCAGAAATAACTTTGGCTGTCATCCTGACTCTGCTGGGACTTGCCATTCTGGCCATCTTGTTAACAAGATGGACACGACGCAAGCAGAATGGTGAGTAATAGTGAGTCCAAAGGTTCTCCACGGAAGAGGGCGGCCGAGCCGGGAGGGCGGCCGAGCCGGGAAAGGATGCCGGGTACAGTCTTGAGTTTGTCTCACACGTGGTTGGGACTGTGCTAGAGTTCTAGGAATCTGTTTCAATACATGAGTCAAAGAATCTCTGACTTATTAGTGATTCTTCTTGAATCGTTACACTCCCAAAGCTCATATTATCAGAACAGTTCACAACAACATAGACAGAGTTAGCAAGAGTTAAAAAAAAAGAAAAAAAAAAGGACCTTAAAACAAAGGTATTTGAGCTTCAAAGGAAATTATCTAAGGAACAAAAATGAAAACAGTATGCTAGTAGACATCAATATCTAATATTATATGGAAAAAATTGGAGACTTTCAGTGGTTTAACATGGGGAAGTGGTAAGATAATACGAATCCAGAGTACTTGTCAGTGAAACAGACACGGGGCTCATAAAAGCAAAGGCATTCTGTATCGTAAGATCCCTCTCTCCAGCACTCTCCTCCCTACTAATCATCTAAGTCCCCGCCCTGTTTCCCATCCTCCGTGCCTGGGAGGCCTGGAGAATAAGTAGTGTTAAAGACAGGTAGAATACTCGGCTAGCCAGAGATGCTGAGCAGAGGCGAGAAAAGGGAGGGCCCCGGGAGCCCAGAAGCTAGGGCGAGGGGAGCTAGGTCTGAGCAGGGAAAGAACGCCTCTCACATGGAGCTAAGAGAAACCTTTTTATCTCGCTCTTCCACAGAAATGAGTCTCTCCCGATACAGTTCAGAACAAAGTAAGTACTTATACCCATGAGGAAAATAAATACAGTAAGCACCGACAGATTTTTCATAAGGCAATAAAATCTGTCTGATTTACCACTGTGTCTCCAGCACCTGGCAGAGTGTGTCATTCCATGAACTGAACTTCTAAGTCCCTAAGACTCTACCAGAGACTCCTTAGAGCGTGCATGCTAAGCTTTGCTGGGCGGAATGAATCCGGCGTGGAGTGAGCGGGCCTAGCCTAGGAGGCTCCTTCAGAGGGAGCAGCAAGATACTGTTGCAGTCAGCACCCTCATGCTGGGACCCAGCACCCACTACAGAACTTAGAGGAAGGTTGATTTGCTTGTGGGCCTGGCATTGCAGTCCATATATATATACATTCACAGAGCTGCCAAGAGGAGCCAAGGCTGCAGGTCCTTAGGTCATGATGATGGGAAGCAGAGGGAACGGGGGAGGGGCAGGCGGATGTGTAGTACCGGGTTCAGTCCCCAGGAAACAATGAGAACAACAACAACAATAATGGCAATCAAGAAGCCAGCTGGGCATGGTGGTACATTCATGTAATACCAGTACTTGGAAGGCTGAGATAGGAGTATCACAGGTTCAAGGCCAGCCTCAGCAACTTAGTGAGGCCCTTAGCAACTTAGCAAGGCCCTGTTCCAAAATAAATAATTAAAAGGGCTGGAGGTGTAGCTCAGAGGTAGAATGCCCCTGGGATTCAGTCCCCAGTACTACGACTACTGCTAATAATAATAATCAAGACTCAAAGTCATGGCGCTCCTCCTCGTTTCTTCCCTAGGTGCTGGGCTTCTGGACCATGAAGATGGTTCAGGTAAATAGATTAGGAACAATGAGCGGATTGGTGGGAGAATGTGTTCTTTAGAAAACACATGGACTAGCCGGGCGTGGTGGCGCACGCTTGTAATCCCAGCATTCGGGAGGCTGAGACCGGAGGATCCAGGTTCGCAGCCAGCCTCAGCTACCTAGTGAGGCACTCCGCAACTTAGTGAGACCCGGTTTCAAAATAAAGAATAAAAAATAGGGCTGGGGGTGTAGCTCGGAGGTAGAATGCCCCTGGGTTCAATCCCCAGTACCGCAAAAAAAAAAAAAAAAAAGAAAACACATGGGCTCGTCTCCCTTTGAGCATGATTTGCTCAAACAGCACTGCTTTTGCTGCTGTGCCAGCCAACCACTTATGAATCTCTCTGCACACGTGCATATGCAAATGCAAAATAATTGGATATTTTTCTCAGAAAATGCAAATATTTATCCTTCCCAATACCATTAAAATAATTCATTTCCAGCTCTTTTTTACCCCCAAGTTCTCAGAAAGTTTAAGAACCCTTTTGAAACAGTTTCCCGTATGTTTAAAATAGAGATAAAATACATAATTTGCAGATTGTCATGAAGATTAAACAGAATAGTACATGTGAAAAGACACTTTGAAAGCTACACAATACAATGTAAGAGTAAAACAAAACATATTAGCCCTTTTCTTGAAGATGAAACTGATGCCCAGAAAGGTTGATACTTACCCAAGTTTGCCAACTTGCTAAGGAAGGAGTTGGTTAACTTCACCCAAGTTCTGTCTCTGAATCCAGTAGTCATATTCTTACCCATGCTATTCCCGTCCCCTTGATTTAAGACCAAAAAAGGACTCCTTTTGTGCTGAATTCCAGTGTCTACTACTCTTAGTAGAGCTACGAACTCTCTCCCACATCCAGAAATTTGGTCAGACATGAGTACAGAATAGTGATGAAGCTTATTCAAAATAAATCTCTATCATTAACGTGATGGTTATGAGGATTGTTTGCAGAGAGTCACACGTACCTCTACTCTCAATGGACTGTCAATGTCCTTCCCTCATACCGCAACACTCACTGTGGGCTCTCAGAGTCTCCTCACCAGGGCTGCCTGTGGGTGCCCTCTGATCGCTCGCTCTCTGTCTCTCTCTGAGTCTCTTTCTCTCTGTCTCCTTCTCTCTGTCTCTCTGTACCCCTCTCTCTCTCTCTCTCTCTCTCTCTCTCTCTCTAACCAGTCCTGTCTCCGAAATGCATTAAGAGCCACTAGAACTACCTCTCTTTGCTGCCTGAAACCACAAAAGTTGTCCATACTAGGCCCAACAACCAAACTAGAGCTATGGGGTTATAGGTTGTGGGCATAGAAACAATGAGAGGGAGAGACAGAGAGAGAGAGAGACAGAGACAGAGAGAGAGAGAGACAGAGAGAGAGAGAGGCTCCCATATATAAATCCCCAAGACTTGAGGAAAGTGGGTCGTGTGGTCATTCAGCATGTTGTCCTCGCCCACACTTGGACTCAGGTCCCTTCCTCTCCTCCTCACCTCTGTGACTCATCTGTCATGAACAAGAGTGAGAGCAAATGATCACGGCATCCTCTCTTTTCTCAAATGGAGCCCAAAGAAAATGGCAGTATCTGGAAAAGTGACAAATCTCTTAGTAGTTAGATGTAGATTGATGGTAAACTTATTTCTTAATGAGTTGTTGACAAAGTTAACTTTTTTTTTTCTTCCCAAAAGGTTTTTTCTCTAAGAAATCTAAAAGAGGAAGAGGTAAATGGATTTTCATCTAATTAAGTAATATAGACATATTTCTCAAGGCAGAATCTCAGTACATTTTTAATCTTCTTTTAGGATTCCGACGGTATTCAGCAGAAAGTGGTAAATAAATTAGATACTGGATTGTTGAGAAATTGATACAGAAATCTTGTTTATGTGAAATTAAGAATCTCGTATTTTTTCTTCAATCCTCTAGACATTTCATATGATGACCGAGGTGAGTATATTTTAGATGTTATGGTAAGAATCAGGAAAAAAAAAATTAATGTCTCTTCCCACTGTAACATGAGGGGCTGTAAATCCTACTGTGTTCTTCAGTAGTGCCATCATTGTGCCAAAACAAAAACGAACGAACAAACAAAACCTGAGAAAAATAACTAACAAGGACAAACGACTTGCTTTGGCTCGTGGGCTCAGAGGTTTGGTGGGAGCCTCTGGCCTGGCTGCTTCCAGGCCTTCGTGGTGGGAGCGTGGGGGTGACGAGAGCCGCTCACCGAGAGCAGCCAGGAGGCAGAGGAAGCTCAGCTCTGCAGCAAGCCCCCCAAACCACCAGGCTGTGAGTTTATCAGTGCACTCCCCCGTGCCTGGGGTCCGAGGCACGGGTTCGAAATTAAAGGTTCGAGATCAGCCTCGGTAACTTAGTGAGACCCTCAACAACTTAGCAAGACTCTGTTTCAAAATAAAGTTTTTTTAAAAAAGGCTGGGGATGTAAGTCAAAAGTAGAAAGCCCCTGGTTTCTATCCCCAATACCAAATATAATAGTAAAGGAATACATTCTGTTTCCATAACATCACTAAGAAACAAGTTGTAGATCACAGGACACACATCTAATCACATATATACGTATGTATGTATGTGTGTGTGTATATATATATGTACATATATATGTATATGTATATATATATGATATGTATTTGTTAAAATTTGCCATATTTCCAATGAACTTGAATTCTTAGTCAGCTGAGCACATATTTTGCCATTCCTCCTCTTGTTTGGCCTTAATTTATTTTAGAACATAATCTGTCTTAACATTTCCATGCACTGTGTATTTCTTCTCACTATACACATTTGCCTTGATTAACCTTTGCCTTTTTAATTTCATTTAACTCATATAAGCTGTGAGGAGATTTTTGTCTCTAGTTCCTTTCCCACTTGATATTTGAGAATGTTGATTGGATAATCCTCTGTAATGATACCCAAACTTATTCTTCCTCGTAACTTTTTGTTTTTGTTTTCTGTTTGTGTGTGCGCATGTGTGTTTTTCAAAAGGGTCCAAAGGAGGTTACAGTAAGTATTCTCTGTTTCTCCACGAAAATTTTATTCCCATTAGCAATACTTCCTAGATTGTAAATGTCTTAGGAAAGAGAAAACCCCAAACATATGAACACTTAATAAACTCTCCTAAGGTTGATTCAGAATGGTCTGTCTTAATGTTCCCCAATTATCAGGAAGAAAAGGAAACACAGACAGGAAGTGATGGATGAGAGAAAGGGGCAGGGAGAGAAGGGGAGGGAGGGAAGGGGAGAACAAGGAAAGATGTAAGCTACAACGTTTTAAAGGAATATCATCATCTATTTAGAGACTGAGAGGATGAGAGATGGCGGGTGGTAGAGGTCTGCCGGTGCCCCACCCCCTTCAGTGGCGCCCTGGGCTGAGCTGCAGGTCCCGGGAAGGTGGCCCCGACTGAAAGCGATAGGAAGGGGTCGGGCGTGGATTCTGATGACTCACCTGTGTTTTCCTGTGTGTGTTTCAGCAGCATCGTCCCACTCCCTAGGTAAGTCTTTCATGGCGTGCTTTCAATTCTATCGAGGTTTTATAAGCCCTGATGTTTCTGTATTTGTTTTTTCTTTTAAAGAAGTTTTAAAATAAAGTACAAAAATGATTAGCACTTGTACCTCCATCCTCTAGGTGTGGCAACTGATACTTTGTCATATTTCTCAAGTTACAGATAATGCCGAAATCCCCTTTGTCCCCACTGCTAGATCCATCCCCTCCCGTCTTCTCAAAGACTTATCAAGGAGGCAGGCATGGTGGTGCACGCCTGTAATTCTAGTACTTGGGAGGCTGAGATAGGAGGATCACAGGCTCGAGGACAGCCTCAGTATTTTTATTCTCTTACTCAAAAAAGTTAAACATAGATCTTGCAAACCCACTCTACCACAGGAGTATTATTCAAGAAACATACCAAAGTCTTAAGTTTGTATCTGAAAGACAATCCATAAACAGATATCTAGGTGTTTACCATATTGCATAGCAACGGATAATAGAAAATGTGATGTCACTGGTTTCTGCTCTTTCTCCTAACCCTGTTGCAATGCAATGTCTATGGCTGAGTTCCCCTGGGACACGCAGAACTCATTCTTGTTTCATTTTTGTTTTCTTACCACTAGCTCCATCAAGTACTGGTGAGTTCCTTTACTTTTTCAATTCTGCTCACACTCAGCCCTGTATCATCAGACATTCTCCTAAACTGCCCGGACTTTCTTCTCTGAAGCATGAGCTGGAGCTTCACATTTCTCCAGCGTGGGTATTCTACGTAGCCAGACGCTTCAATAATCAGTCAAAAGCAGAGAAAGTAAATGAAAGTTTCTAGTGGCTTATTATAACGGCAATATTACCACAAAAAAGACCAGCGTCCAAACACTGGAGTGCAAGAAAAGAGTAAATTAAAAAAGGTAGAGAGAAGCCAGGCCTGGTGGCAGATGCCTGTAATCCCAATACTTGAGAGGCTAAGACAGGAGGAGCACAGGTTTGAGACCAGCATCAGCAACTTAGTGAGATCCTCAGCAACTTAGAGAGACTTTGTTTCAAAATAAAAAACAAAAATTGCTGAGGGTGTAGCTCAGAAGTAGAATGTTTCTGGATTCAATTCCCAGTACCAAAAGAAAGAAAGAAAGAAAAAAGTAGAGAGAAAGTAGGAAACAATCAGAACTTCAGATAAATGAGGAGAGACCAGAAGAAGAGTGAAGGGGGTTGAGGGGGGAAAGCGGAGGGGAGGGAGGATCTAGAGGCACACAGTTCAGGTGATGCCGCCTCCATGTACAAAGGTGTCTCTGCCACCTCACCAGCATGTGTGGGGTGGGCGTGTGGGCGGAATACCGAGGGACACACACCAAGTGCTGTGTGCGTGTAGGTTTGAATCACTTCAAACTGCACTGAGATGTAGAATTCCAATGCACAAATAAAAGTATAGAAAAGAAAGAAGAGGTCAGGGAGTTAGTCAGAAAAAAAGAGACGAGAATGGAGATAATATAGTATGAGGGGAAAATGTTCCATGTCTTCTGAGAATTCCACAGCTTTGTGTGGCTCAGAGAGAAGGGCTGAAGGAGGAAGCCAGGTTGGCAGCAAAGCAAGAATGTGTAATCCCCACCTCCCGAGCTGCAGAGGTACTCAGGGATTGGCGCTCCCCGGGCTGCTTGCTCTGACATTCACCCCCACCTCCAAAACAAAGAATCAGGCAGCTCTTGAGCCAGACGACCACAGAGACACTTTGGCCTGTATCTATTCTCAGGAGGACCAAGGGGTAAGTTCCTCTCTTGTTCCAACTTCTCCCTTGTTCCTTGCCTGTTTTTCTTACCCATCATTGAGAATTTTATCTGAAATTAATGAAAGCTTTGAAAAATGTGAAACTCACTGACCAATCAAAGTACAGAGGATTATGATGGTTCTAGCTGACAGCAACCATTTCAGCAAAACAATAATGGTGTGTGTGTGTGTGTGTGTGTGTGTGTGTGTGTGTGTGTGT
>PVLC010049062.1:0-10564 GCA_004027655.1 Graphiurus murinus | reverse complement strand
TTCAAAATTTAGTGACCTAAAACCTCAACTATTTATTTGGTTCATAATTCTCAGGAGCGGTGATTTGGGTTGGGTTCAGCTGTGTGGTTCTTTTGTTAATCTTGGCTGGCCTCATTCACGCATCTGTGTTTTGCTGCCACTTAGTTATGTGACTCTCCTTCTGAGATTGTCTGGATGACATCTCGGCTTGCCGAATACACTGGGTCATGTGAGTGGTGTCACTCAGTTGACCATCTCTGGGTATCTTCTTGTGACTATGGAAAGCTTCCAGCATGGTGGGAGGGCACATGCTTTTGAAGCTTCTGCTTGCATCTCATTTACTTATACTTCATTGGCCAAAGCAAGTCACGGGGTCAGTCTATATTCAAGAAGTAGAGAAATAGTTTCCACCTCTTAAAGGATGTCATTCATCATTTTGCAAATGCATGGTTAAAGAGAGGAGGATTTGTGGCCATTTTTATAATCTACCACAAATGTGTTGCTAACGTTAACATCAGTAAATCATCATTTTTTGATGCTATTGGTAACATGTCGTGAATATAATTTAGATGACTGAGTAATATGTCACCCAGAGATGTACTGAAGCTGGCATAGCCATTTCTCTATTGTTGGGTAGTGAGGTCATTGCCATTTTTCTACCATTATGAATAATGCTACAATAAATGCTTTGCGCATAAAGCTTTTTCTGGTTTTAGGATTATTTCCTGAGAGTAGTCACAAAAGTGGTATTACTGTGTCAAACATTTTAGAGCTCTTAGTACACTTTGCCAAATTGCCTTCCAAAAGGATTGTATCAATTTACACTCCCACCAGAGTGTGTGAGAGTGCCCCACAGGGATCCTTCTAAAATGCAAATCTGATTATCTCATGCCCAGTTCAAAAGGGATCTCTGTTGCCTTCATAATAAAGACTAAACTATGTAAGACAAAACTTATGTCTGCTACATAACTTTTGAACAACTAAGAGACTGTTTTAGTTTGATAAGATCCTACATCCAAGGGTCATGGAACCTAATGAGCCCCAAGACGTTGTTTTCAGTTAATGTAGGTAACATTATTATAGAGGAATGAATGGAGGGTCAGAGAATTCAGTATTTAAAATGGAAACCTGTTTATAAGTTTTGCAAAGTAGTATTCATTCATAAACTTAAGTATATACTTAATTAATGTAAATGCATTATGTTGGTTAGAACTTAATTAATGTAAATGCATTATGTTGGTTAGAATTCTTAAAGTTGTTGGCTGGATGTCATGGCACAAACCTATAATCCCAGTACTTGAGAGACTGAGATAGACCTTGATTTGAATTCAGGTTCTCTCAGATTTGCTAGAATCTGGACAAGACTTAACATCTCTAAGCTTCGATTTCACTATCTGTATGTAAGTCTTGGATAATACTATCTAGGCCTTAGAGGTTTAGTGATGTGATGATTCCATGTTCACATGAAATGTTTTGCAGAACTATTTAATAGTTATTATTATGATGATGATGTGAGATGAATATATATATAGAAGGAAAAAATAAATGTAAGTAAAAGTTAGGAGGCTTTAACAATCTAGTTCTGTAATCAAAACTCCAGAGTGTGACTTTTAACACACACACATTACCAATGTTTGGGACCTAGTTCAGTCTACCGGTTGGGAGTTCTTGCATTTCTGGTTTTCCTTTTCCCAAAAAATTTCTCAGACCCCTCAGGATCATGAGTCATTTGCTTTACTTGATGTTCGCCTTTTATTTCCTTTTGGAAAAGAAGAGCAGAGACAAGAATGCTCCTTTCAAGTTAAAGTTCCTGAATGAAAGATTTCGGGGCAGCCCCTGTTTGCTACCCTGAATGGTGCTGGCATCACATGGCCAGTGGAGGAGGCAGGTATCCATGAGAAGTGGCCCAAGCACAGCCATTCTCCAGACAGGTGTCTGATGAAGCTTCTCAGGTTCCCAGGGATCTGAGGACTTGCTTGTTATCCCATCATTAATAATATATCTGCAGATTTGATTAAGCCCACTTAGTTTTCTCATGCTCTCTTTCTTTGGAATGTTCCAGAGTGGCACCATCCTATAGAAAGATGATAGGAGCCACATATATACTTTTAAATTTTCTAATAGACACACTAATATGTATGTATACACATATATGTGTGTATATATATATTTATATATATATATATATATATTTTTTTTTTGGTACTGGGGGTTGAACTCAGGGGCATTCTACCTCCGAGCTATACCCCCAGCCCTATTTTTTATTTTTCATTTTGAAACAGGGTCTCACTAAGTTGCGGAGTGCCTCACTAGGTAGCTGAGGCTGGCCGCGAACCCGTATCCTCCGGTCTCAGCCTCCTGAATGCTGGGATTACAAGCATGCGCCACCACACCCGGCACATATATGTATATTTAATAGTTTAATGCATATATATTAATTTAAGTCATGTGTTATTAACACAATATAGTATATCTAAAATACAATTTAAACATGCACTCCATATAAAATTATTGATGAAGTAATTGGCATGATTTTGTTCATATAAAGTCTGAGATATGGAGTATATTTTACATTGGCAGCACATCTCAAGTTGGACTTGCCACATTTTAAGTGCTCAGTAGCCGCATGTAGATGATGGGTACTTTGTAGGATGGCACCGTTTGAGAACAAAACTACCTGAACTTGATGTAGGAACTCTTGATACCAACAAGTAACTAATTCTCCTGAAAACCTACTTCTATAGCCAGATTGACTGGGTCTGTAAGGGTCAGGATTTTACTGTATGCTGAATCTAGAGTTAGTCCATTTCACCTAGGATTGTGTCTTGTTTACCAATCTGTACTCTATTTCCCTTACCACGAGTTTTCTTCCAGTGGTCTCTTATGTTTCCCTATTTTGATTACCATAATCCTGATCTATGGAGAAGGCCATAGAGTCAGAGTTTTAACTCTGTTCCTCTCCTGAGACTCCTGTACTCTTGTGTGAAGTTGAGGATCCATAGAGATGTGTGGGAATCTGTAACCTAAGAGACACAAGGAGATAATGGGAATGGACAATTCTTGCCAATGGTCAAGTCAGAACCTTAGGCAATGGCTCAGTTAAAGTGTGACATAAGTAATAATGATGTGCTCTTGGGAGTGATGGTTAGGTGGAATAAAAGGAATGACATAGAGGGTTGAGGGCAAGTAGTTCTGTACTGGTAAAACCTCCTGCAAGAGGCACACACTGAGAAGAATTCCTGATGCTGACAAATAGGGTCACCAAAATCCAAATCCTTCTTTGCATAACAGCTTCACATGCATTCTTTCCTGAGGATGGCATCGTTAACCTTGTTTTATAGAAATAGTGAAACTCAGGTTGAAGGTTGAGAACTGGATATGGCCTGGAGACCTGTTCACTTGAGTGTCTGGTGATTGAGGCTGGCTGTTGCTGGGAATCCTAGACCTTTTCACCTGGCCTCTCTGTGTTGTCTCTTCACATGAACTGGTTTCAGTGTTCTCAGAGCACAATGGCTGGGCTCTAAAGGTTAGAACCAGCCAAGAGTCAGGTTGCTTACCATTGCTTTGCTCCAGAAATTATAAACCATGCGCTGTATGCATTGTATTCAACAAGGTGGCCACACAGTCCTGTAGAGTATGAAGGACAGGTGAAACAGACTCTGCCTTTTGATGGGAAGTGGCCAGGTTCCAGGAGGACATGTGGGACCAGAAATACAGCTGTGGCCATATTTGAAAATACAATCTGTGACAATCATTATCAATGTTATTCATCAACCACTGGATGAAGAAAGAATGGTGGATGGGCAACTGGGAAGGAAATGTTTTATTGAAATGCCATAGTCTCTGATAAATGTCAAAATAGTGAAAATGAATTAGAAAAATTATAAAAAGGCAAATTAGCTCAAATGCAAATGAGGTATATTTGAAAAGGCTGTTTTCTGCTTAAGATCTCTCTGAAAAAAGCAGTAACATCTTGCTAGACCCAAACCACGGTGTTCCGTTCTACATAAAGCCTCCCTCAGGCAGGTTCCATTGACCAGAGCTCCTGTGTCATCTTTTAATAGCATAGTTCCAGGCAGGACACCACAGCTTTTCTTGGGCCTCACCTCCTTTCTTCATGGCTTGACCCCCAGCTCTCTTTCTCTGGAGGTTTGGAATTTCATTAAATCAGGGCCTGAACTGAGAAATAACGACTGTCTTTATATGCACTGGCTTTTTACCGGCAAGCTATTAGACAGAAGATAAGGTTCTGTAACACTGCAGGAATAAAGCCCAGAAAATTATGCGAAAAGCTCCACCATCCAGGATAAATGTTATAGGAGGCATTAACCTTCCATAAAAATCCCTTTGCTAGGCAGGAATTTAAATGACAGTCACTGTGAGCGGAGATATTTAGCCTTAGAAACATATTATACTGCCACCTTCTCTTAGAATAGCAAGTTCTTTGGTTATTAGCAGTTGAATATTGTTCATCTTTTCCATAAGCATGCTCAGAAATAAAGTAAATGTGTATATATAGCTTTGTGTGTGAACCCCACATTGTATTTCATACTTCCCCAGAAGTTGTATGTATGGTCTTTGTTTTTATTTAGGAAAATTGAGGAAGAAATTGGTATTCAAGCCAAGGTGAAGTAAACCCTTATGATAGCCTCCAAATTACTTGCCTTGAGGGGAAAATATATGTTTTTTCTCCTTAAGGTGCAAATGTGATTCCGGACTGAGTGTGTTAGGCTAGAAATTATAAAGATTATATAAATTTGGCTCTTCCAGTAAACAAGCCAAGAAACTCAGAGGGAAAATATTTTATGTAGATGTTTATACACATTTCACATATGTGTTTATATATGTTTGGGGAGAACTACAGGTGATATTGCAAAAAGAGATAGTTCAGCCTTAAAACTCATTCTCAGTATCACTACATTAAAAGCACATGTAAGCTGAGCATGGTGGCGCATGCCTGGAATTTCAGTCCTTGGGAGACTGAGATAGGAGGGTCATAGATTTGAGTCCAGCTGCAGCAACTTAGCAAGACCCTCAGCAACTTAAGGAGATCCTATAGCAAAATAAAAACAACAATAACAACAAAAAAGCTGGGGGTGTAGCTCAGAAGTAGAATCAGAAATAGGACTCTCTTGTATTATCAGAGTATCTTAGCTACAGCCCTGGAGCTGCTTTGTGCCCTTCCAGGGTTTGATATGGAAAGATCTCACTTTTCTCCAGGGGTGAGTGAATGCAAGTTGTTAATACTGACCCTCTTGAGTACCTCTATTCTTCCCAAGTGGTTCTTCACCAGGAATCCACAAATGGGGCATTATTTCTCTTTCTATTGAGAGTAGCTTTGAAAATATTGTTTGGAGGACCCAGAATTGAAACTTATTGTAACAGGTGGTTGAGAAACCCAGTTGCCCCTTAGTTTATTTAATCAAGTTGGCATACTTATGAGACAATGAGAATTTTAAGACTTTCTTGAGATGAAATCATCATAAAACCAGCTGAGATTAACTCTGAGAGTTAGAGACAACTGCAAAAAATGAAAGGAAAAAGAGATTCCCTAAAAGGCTTTATGGTTTTCCTAATGATAAAATAATGATGCACCCTACTAATTTGTATTAGAAGAATACTAATTTAGAATATTGAAAGCTTTATGCTTTAAAGAAGATGAACTTAAAAAATCTTCAGGGCACCATATCTGATCCCAAATGAAATTTATTATTTTAGGAAGAACGAAACTAATATTTATTGTGGACCAATATTCACCAGGTGCTGTGCTTATTAAACACATTTGATTGCTGTATGTTGTGGGTATTATTATCCTATTTTTACACACAAGAAGACCAAGACTTAGAGGTGTCTACCAACTTGCCTAGACTCAGTTTACCTGAAGGGAACCTGAGTTTCTCATTTATCACCTTAGAATTATCTTAGATCTTTAGACTTTCCCTGAATTTCAATATGATAGTTGACTTTTTTTTTTTTTTTGGTACTAGGGATCGAACCCAGGAGCATTCTACCTCTGACATACAATCCCAGCCCTTTTTATTTTGAAAGAGAATCTCACTAACTTTCTGAGGGTCTTGCTGAATTGCTGAGGTTGGCTTTGAACCTGAGATCCTCCTGTCTCAGCCTCTCAACTACTGGGATTACACATGTACACCACCAAGCCCAGCAGCAGCCCACTTCTTTTTCTTTTCTTTTACCTTTTTTTCTTATTACTTTTATTGGTGCATTGTAATCTCATATCATTATGTAGTTCAAAGTGATAGTGACATACATGCACCAAACAGCCCACTTCTTAAGTGATGGGCCTCAGTGAAATATCTGATCATCCCTTCTAGGGAACTCTAATCTATTGACAGACCCTCTTGGTGTTCTTAAGTTCATCACCAACCCAAGTATTTCCTCTGTTGTCACCAGCATCATTGTCTGAATCCAAGGCACTTGCAGCTCCCTCTCCCTGGCCCCTGGCCCCCTGCCCTGGTTCCTAAGTGTGCTCTCTGTTTCTATGCTTGCTCTCTTCTCCTCTCATCTTCCCAGAACAGCTGGAATAACTTTCCAGGAAATGAGGTAAAAGGGGCCTCTCTTCTGCTTGGAACTCTGCTGACTTTCTGTTGTACCTAGAATACAATGAGAATTTCTCGCCTTGGCCTGTTAAACTCTGTGCCATCTTCTCCGACCCTGCTCTCCTGTGTCTTCTCACCTATACTCTCTGCTTTGCTCTAAAGGCTCCACCTTCCTCTGACACTTGATTATTTCTAGAAAAGAGCAATCCTTTTTCTGCTTCTTGCCGCCTCCCACCCCTTTGCCTTAATGCAATCTTCCCTTGACTCTTCATATGGTTGGGTTCTTGCCCAGTGGGCCTTGGTTTAAAGGCCATTTCCTCTGTGAGGCCTTTCCTGGCCCACCTATTTAAAGAAGCCTCCTCCAAGCTGGGCGTGTTGCTGCATGCCTGTAATCCCAGTACTTGGGAAGTTGAAATAGGAGGATCACAGGTTCGAGGACAGTCTCAGCATGGTAGTGAGACCATCAGCAACTTAGCAAGACCCCGTTTCAAAACAAAAATAAAAAGGGCTGAGGGTATATCTTGGAGATAGAATGTCCCTGGATTCAATCCCCAGTACCACACATACACAAACATACAAAAAAAAAAAAAAAAAAGAGGCTGTCTCCACTGCATTATTTGCTATCACAGCACTTGTTTTGAGTCCTTCTTGACGCTTGTCACAAACTGTCATCACTTGGAGTATTTGCTTACCTGTTTAGTACTTGTCCTGCTCCTCACCCTGCAGTCGATGAACCACATGAGAGCAGGGCCCCTGTCTCTCCCTTTCTTTGCTGTTGCCTCAGTGCCAGATACCTGCCAGGCATTCAGTAAACCTTTGATGAATAAATTAGTCCACACCAGGATGGTCTTTCTGCTCTTAGAAGCCCCACCATCTCAAGCCACAGAATCTGTTCAATAATCCTTCATCGTTTCAGTGTCATATTAGGTGAATGTATTGGCGGTGGCGTGAGAACTCTGGTCTCTACTCCCCTCTCCTCTGTTAATGTGCTAGGTGACCTGGAATGAGCATTACTCCCCTCTGGTCTTTAATTCTTCTTCTGCTCAGCTCTCTAAATCCCCTCCCAGCCCCGACTCAGATTGTTTCCAATTTCCCTTCAGCCACCCTTTGGAGCAACCTTCATGGCTTGGTTTGAACTAAGTCTTTATATGGAAACGCAGTTTGCAGTTGTCTCAGATGAACCCAGTATTTCCCTTCTGCTGGGGACTCTTGGGGGGGGTGTTAAAGGAGAATGCCAGGTGACACTGTTTGGGTGGAAGGCAGCCTCAGACAGCACTCCCCATTGGGAAGGTGGGTTTTATTGCTGGCAGTCACTGTGATGGTCAGGGAACCTGTGTGCCTTTTACAACACCTGAGACAGGTTGAACAAGCACTGAGGAGCAGACAGAACTTAATGATATATAGTGTCCGTGGCTTCTCATTCTTATCAACCCAGGAAAATGGAGGAAGGGAATCCTGCCCTGAAAGAGGTGACTAGAAGTCAGACGAGGCAAGCTCCAGCGTGTGGGCTGGATCCAGACTGTGTAGCAGGGCCCGGTTGGCCGTCTGGTCCGTGTTTCTACCTGTAGGAGACCACTTGCTTCTGCAAGGTCTGTCTGGGGGTGGAGAAGAATAAAATGTGTGCTCTTTACTCTTCAAGATGTTCTGATGCATCATTTCAGGGAATACCATGCACGATACCAGGCAGAATATCATGTGTGGTATCAGGGAATACCATGGGACCTTTATTTTTTTTTATACTGTCTGCATTTTTCAGACAGGGAAATTGCTGTGTTAGAAGGATTAAGTAATTTATTTGAAGTCCCAGTGTTCAGAAGTGGCAAAGGGCTCATGGGCTTACTTTCTCTCATCTCAATGGTCAGGTTCTGGTGTTGCAGGGGGCCACGAACTGCACAGAAGGAGCCATTTCCAGGGACTGTTTGGAAAGCAGCCATGGTGGGCGGAGTATACTAGGATTGAATTTGGAGAACAAATTCCCAACCACTGAGCTTCGTAACTTAAAAAGAGAAATTAGGCAAACTGCATCAGATGTCAAAATAAAGACAGAGAAATGAGTGAATTAGGGAGAAGAATCCTCTGCTTAATAGGAGAAAAAGAAACACCAAAGTGAGCTTTCAAATAACATAAATATTATTCCTTAGATCCCTGTTGACTTCACAGCTTTTGGATGTTTCAAGCAAACTAAACATTTCTCAAGCCAGCAAAGCAATCTTCTAGAAGGTATCCGAGAGCCAGAAGGAGGAGACATTCGACCAGATTTATGGAGTGTTGACATTGGGACAGGCCCTACAGGTCACTAGAGACAAAAGGTGAAGAAGACACAGCCCCAGTCCTTGAGAGATCAGGCCGAGGGTGAAGGTCGGGGACAATTTAATACTCTGTGGCTCAGGCTGGGACAGAGCTGAGAATAGGAGCCTGTGGGGGGACCAGGGAGAGAAGGTTCTATGGAGGAGGTGAATTTTGAAGGATAAGCCAGAAAAAATGGAGGAAGGGTAAAGGGACAAGTGTGGGCAAAGCTACGGGATATGCCAGGTGATGGGCTCTAGGAAGGGAGGCTAGAGAGGTCGATTATAACCTGGCAGTGAAGGGTGACTCTGGAATGGACCAGAGGGAAGTTGCTTTAATAGTGAGATTGAAGCAGTCTTGAACTTGGGCAGTGGCAATATAGGAAAGAAGACAGATCTCAGGCACTAAAGAGATCCTATTATTGGTTGAGTTTGTGTACTAAGATGGTATGATGGCACAAAGTAGATGCTCACTGTGTGAATGAAAGGTGAGTGTTATGGACGGATCATATTAGGCATATGCTAGACATTCATGTAGAGATACACGCTCACATATGCCAGCTGTATAATTTTTCTGATAAATATATCTACCTGGGAATTTTAAGTTAAAATATTTACTTTCCTAACAGAAAGTAAATGCAAATTATGGCAATTCTGAAGCATCTAATGCTTCGTGCATTATGATGACAAATTGTTCTTTCCAAATAATTCATATTTAGTAACAATATTTTCTGCTTGATTGCTTATTATTTTGTTGTACTATTACAGATACTGTATTTGATCTTCGAGTGGAATTTGCTGTTCCATGTCATTAAATAAATTCTCAGGGATATAATTTATTTCACTCCTCAGAGAATAGAAGGAATTCAGTACCTTTGAAGCATGTGCTTGTTTTCTAGGGAGTTAGAAAAACATGAAACACCTTTGTCATGATTTTTTTTTTTTTCGCACCAATAAAGGTAGGTCTCTTTTTCTGGGAAAAGTGATGTTGAAGATAGGATGGGCTGTGGTGTGGTGAAGGTGGGCTGCACGTTAAGGCTCGTAACTACTTGTCCTTTAGGGCTAGCCAGCTGCCTGCCCACCTGATCTGCATTAGATTTCCCCTTTTTCCTTCTCCTGGCACCCTGTTCTCATTGTTCGCAGGATTTATCACAGTGGTGACTTACACATTTGTGGTAGATTGAATGTGACTGCAAATTCTTTCTTCTTCCATCAGGAAGATGGGAGTCTGTGTGCCCTTCCCTTAGGTCTGGGCAGGCTCCATGACTGACAGTCCAATAGAACATGGCAGAAATTATGATGTGAGAGTTTGCAGGCCAGACCTTAATAAACTGGCATCTCTTGCTTCCTATCTCTTGGAAGATTTTCTGGAGCCTTGAGCTACTAAGAAAGAAGCTGATTATCTGGACACTGTCATCCTGGAGAGTCCCCATGTAGACATTCTGGTTAACTATCCTCATCAAGCCCTGTCTTCCTGCTAAGGTGTATGACATGCTGGTGAACTTCTTTGGACACTCTGAACTATATTATATCTTCCAGTTATGCGATTTTCATCAACACCATGTGGGACAGGACTTCTTAGCTTAACTGGCCTATATTTCTGACCCTCAAAATGCTAAGATGTAATAAAATGGCTGATGCTTTAAACCATTACATTTCAGAGTAGTTTGTTATGCAGGCAACTGGGGCAATGTGCCTTGATGTTTATTATTACTATTTTCTCCTTGAGGGTGTAACTGC
>PVLC010049061.1:0-10678 GCA_004027655.1 Graphiurus murinus | reverse complement strand
GTGCTGAACTGAGCCCATCAAGTGGAACAGGCAAAAGGCTGCCTAAAAACCCTTGGTGCGTGTTTGCGCGCCTGCGCACCAGCCCACCTGCGCGAGCGTTGAGTTCCGCTCTTGGAGCCTCGCGCCCTTAGGCAGCAGTTGCTCACTCGGATGCAGAAGGTCGGTAGCAGTTTCTCCAACGGGGGCGAGAACTGGGTGGCGTCCAGGAGTCCCAGCGTGGCCCTCGCTGAACGGAACCAGGTGGCCACACTGCCAGTACAACTGCTCAGGGATAATCCGGTAGCAGTGCAGGGCAATGACTGTTCTAAAGGTTTCCAAATGAAGATGGATGCCCATGGCTTCGGGCCCGAAGATCTCACAGTACAGGTGGATGGCCAAAGGCTGGTGGTGACTGGCCAGCGGCAGATGGAGGGCAACGACCCGGTTCGGGGTGCTTACCGCATAGAGCAGAAGGTGCATCGGCGAATGCAACTACCTCCAGACCTAAATCCCAACGCCATGACCTGCTGCCTGACTCCCTGTGGCCAGCTGTGGGTCCGAGGCTAATGTGGGGCGCTACCTCTTCCTGAAGCCCAAACAGAACCATCCTCGTCTCAAAAGCCATGGCACTACGAAGGGTTTCAACCTAGCCTGACCTAGTAAACAACCGTAGTGTGCATCAACCCTGGTGTCCACTGTTTTTTCTGGGGATGAGGTTAGAGGTAGAGGTCTAGGTAGAGGGAGGCAGGAAAGGCAACCTAAGGTACTGGTCCACCAAGAATCAGGCCTCTGGGAGAAACTGGAAGGGGCAATGTGGCCTTACCTGTCTGCAAGCAGCTCCAGCAGGGAGTAGCAGAGGGCAGGGAGGGCTCAGATGGGGTAGGATAGACCTGGTGTGGGGGTTTCCCTGGGGGACAGAGGTGGTGAAGAAAGGGAGGGGCTGCAGTCTTGGCTTGTCACCAGCCCAATGTCGCAGAAGTTACCAGTGTTAGTTCCTCTTCAAGGAAGAGGGTGAAGGGATCCTCCCTCACAGCACTGGTACAAACCAACCTCAAATCCCCAGAGCTTGTTTCTGGTGTTGCAGAGATTCTTCTAATCAAACTGCACATCCCCCACTATAAGCTGGTGAGGGGGTGGCAAGGCCAGGGGGACGAGGAGGGGCAAACACAGGACCTCAGCTTCACACGTGGGCAGCCCAGGTCAGTCCTAGCCCACCTTTTCCCCGCCAGAGCTGCTGAGAGCAAGGACCTCTTTCTCTTGGTTACCATGACCACCAGATGCCCTCACATCAGGGGGAAAGCTTTTGTTTAGCAAGATTTACTGGCTCATTTTAAATTAACTTCTAGTAAACTAGAGAGGACATGGTCTGATAAACTCTGCCAGAGAAAGACGAGGAAGACAAGTGTGAGGTCGATCGATCGGCTGACTATATTGACAAGATACTGATTGGTTACATGTTGAAGAAAACATACAATACAAAATACAGAAAAAGTTGGTTCCATCCCCTCCCACGCCCCCCCTTACCCACCCAACCCCAAATACTCATCATCGTGATTTGGTCGGAACAGGGCTCAGAGCCAGAGGTCAGGGTGACCGAGGGTGGAGGGGTCATGGGCAATGGGGGTGTGGCCGTCACTACAGTGCTGCAGTAATGCTGCGATTCTCTCCCAGCTGGAGTTGGGAGGGGAGGGGGCTTCAGGCCTGATGACAGCCAGCTGAGGGAAGAGCTGCCTGTCCCCTCCCCAGCCCAGGGCCTGCCCACCACCCTGGACCAAGACCACTCCCAACAAGGTAAGGATGTGGGTGCTCCTGCTAAGCCTGCACTCAGCAAGAAGGAAAGGAAGGGAAACTGTTCCAAGCCCAGCCCCAGAGACAAGGCGTGGGGCAGGAGCATGTGGCTGCTACCGGCAAGGACGAGTGGGAGAGCAGGAGAAGGGGGGGAAGTGGGAAGAGCAGATCATATATATTAAAAAAGTGACTTAAGACTTAAAATTGAATTAGTATTTGTACAGAAAGGTGCAGGTGGAATAACTCCCTCCGGCCTAGGATCAAAGTTATATGGAGAAATCATGGTGGACCCCTCCCCTGCCCCCGGCGGTGGCCCGAGTCGGTAAGTGCGATTGGTTAGAGTGGATTCCAGTCGGGTCTTTCAGGCGGAGGAGGCAGGGGCAGTGGCAGGCAAGGGGGGCTCAGTTGCTGCAGCACTGGCTCCGGCTGGCTGGGTTGTTCTCCTGGAGGTCCACCCCTCGGTTCCGGCCTGGAGCACCAGCTGCATTCTGAGGCTCGTTCTTGGGAAGCTTCTTAGCTGTTTGGGAGAGGAGGGCAGATGTAGCTGTGGAACCACCCAACTCTCTCTCCCACCCACACTGAAGCAGCATCTGGCCCTTGCACCCAATCAATGACAACACAGAGGGGTTCTGTGGGTGCCTTGGGAAACCGAGGTAAAGAGAGGTTAGATAACTTGCCCAAGACCACAGAGCCCATAAGTGTTAGAGCCAGGACATGAACCCCGGGCAGGATGACTGCCAGGCCAAGAGAGCTACAAAGTCCTAAGAAGGGACAGGGAATGGCAATGGCAGGTTCTGAAATGGGCGGCAAGCTAAAGGGGAACAGAACGTTGAGACTCTGGCCTCAGTTTAGACACTTCTGGGGTGAATTACCTACATGTGTGAATCAGAAAAAAAGACAACAATTTTATCAGAATGTTAAAAACAGTGAAAGTTCTGTTGGTGAAGGGACTCCACAGACCCACCAGAGAAGAGAACAGTGACATGCCCTTGGTGGTGATGGGACCTGGAGGAGAGGCAACTTACCTATTGCCATGAAAATTTCATTCACGTTCATTGCAGTCTTTGCTGATGTCTCCATGAACAGCAAACTGTTGTCATCTGCATAGGCTTGCGCTTCCTGATTCAGACGGAGGTAGGAAAGAGGGTGGGAAGGTCATGTTGGCAGTGGGCAGGATCACATCTTCCTGTTTACTGTTCTTATAGGCAATGGAGACTGGCTGGATGAATGCAGGGGCTTTAGGCCTAATTCCCTCCCTGTTCCAGGTTCCCCAATCTGCACCACACCCCAATCCCTCAGCAGATGACTTATGTGGGGTTCCACCTTTCTGCTACCACCTTTCTGCTCTTCAAAATCACTAGGCTCAGCCAGGCCTGGTGGCGCAGGCCTGTAATCAGAGTACTTGGGACGCTGAGACAGGAGGGTCACAGGTTTGAGCCCAGCTCAGCAACTTATGGAAACTTAGTAAGACCTTCTTTCTTTTTTTTTTTTTTTGCAGTACTGGGGATTGAACTCAGGGGCATTCTACCTCCGAGCTACACCCCCAACCCTATTTTTTATTCTTTATTTTGAAACCGAGTCTCACTAAGTTGCAGAGTGCCTCACTAGGTAGCTGAGGCTGGCCGCCAACCCGGATCCTCTGGTCTCAGCCTCCCGAATGCTGGGATTACAAGCGTGCGCCACCATGCCCGGCTAAGACCTTATTTCAAAATAAAAATAAAACAGGACACACACAACTACTAGGCTTGGAAATATTTCTAGAAAATCATCCCACTAACACACTTGCACATTTGGGCAAAAACACAAAAGTAAATGGATGGTGCCTGCACCACTGTTTCCGGTCTTTAGCTATTACAAACAACCTAGAAGCCTATCAATTAGGAACTGCTTAAAAGTAAATTATACAGCATGTACAGCACATTCCCATCTATATCAGGAAAGAGATTTATAAGCATGAAATTTCTGGAAGGAAACTTTGGGGAAGAGAGTGAGTTTCTGAGGTTAGAAGAGACTTAAATTTCACTCTCCATATCTTTTTTTGTGTGGGTGGTATTAGAGGTTGAGCCTAGGGGCATTCTACCTCTGTGCTACACCCCCAGTCCTTTTTATTTTTTGTTATAAAACAGGGTCTTGCTAGGTTGCTGAGGGCCTCACTAACTTGCTGACGCTGGGCTTGAACCTGCCATCTTCCTGTCTCAGCCTCCCAAGTACTGGGATTACAGGTGTAAGCCACTATCTTCTGGTAGTGTTTAAATTTTATTGTGCATGTATTACATGAAAAAAGTACTGAATTTTTCAGTTAAGTTCAGTTTATAAGATGAAATAAACAGAAGCTTCACTCATCCATACATACCCCACTGCCAAAGAAAAAGAATGAAGAGAGGCAGGTGGCAGTTCCTTTAAGGCCTGTGGGTGAGTCATGAGAGGGCAGACAATAAAAGCTGCCTGCTGCCTCCTCTCATGGCCCTTCCCACAGCCCCCTACAGCCTGGGAGGCCTCATGGAGCTGGTGCGCTCCTCCCCAAGTCCTGTCATCCCCTCACCTGGAATTCCACAGCTCTCTTGCTGGCCAGGTCCGCCTTGTTACCCGCGAGTGCAATGACGATGTTGGGGCTGGCCTGCCTCTGTAACTCCTTCACCCAGTTCTTGGCCCGTGCAAACGTATCCTGAGGAGGCAGGACCAGGATGTCAAAGGGACAGAGGGGGCATTTGCCCACGCCCACTCACTAATGAAGCTCAAGCTGGTGAGATGTCCCTGATCAACAGAGGAAATCTGCCCAAACCCCACCCCGGAAGGAAGGGAGGGTCAAAAGGCCTGAAATGGGGCTTTTCTAACCCAATTCCTGGGATTTTAAAAGGGTTAGCTGGGAGCCGGGCGTGGTGGCGCACGCTTGTAATCCCAGCATTCGGGAGGCTGAGACCGGAGGATCCGGGTTCTTGGCCAGCCTCAGCTACCTAGTGAGGCACTCCGCAACTTAGTGAGACTCGGTTTCAAAATAAAGAATAAAAAATGGGGCTGGGGGTGTAGCTCGGAGGTAGAATGCCCCTGAGAGTTCAATCCCCAGTACCGAAGAAAAAAAAAAAAAAAAAAAAAAGGGTTAGCTGGGTGTGGTGGCACATGCCTGTAATCCCAGTACTTGGGAGGCTAACACTGGAGGATTGCAGGTTCGAGGACAGCCTCAGTAAGTAGCGAGACTCTCATCAACCTAGTGAGACCCTGTTTCAAAACATAAAAATAAAATAGGGCTAGGGGTATAGCTTAGAGGTAGAATGCCCCTGGGTTCCATCCGCAGTATCACAAAAATAAAAAATAAATAAAACAAAGGGTAGAGAGAGAAGGAAAGGAAAATCTTTACTGTGTTGGTGATGTCGTAGACCACGATGGCAGCCTGGGCCCCCCGGTAGTACATGGGGGCCAGGCTGTGATACCGCTCCTGTCCAGCTGTGTCCCAGATCTCAAACTTGACTGTTGTGTCGTCCAGGCAGACGGTCTGTGTAAGGAAGGCCGCTGTAAGAGAGAAGGTGGTGTCACCAGGCGAGGATAGCTTGGAAGCCACCCCTACGTACTTTCACTACTGCTTCCAGGCTCTGGCACTTAGAAGCCCGCTGCTGAGATGGGCACCTCCAGATCTTCTAGCAACCAACATCCCCACTCTGACCCAGACCCTGCTGTATGGCTACCTTGTGGCCTGACCTTCAGGGAACACAGGGACCCCACCACAGAGAGGGGAACACAGGGTGCTGTGCATATGCTTCACAGAAGGAGACCCAGAGCTGGAATAGACAGGTGGCAGCCCTTCTGCCCTGGTGGCAGCAGAGGGTCCCAGATAGCTTTATGTACACAGCTGTTTTCATTGTCTGCCCTCCCCCCACTTACTGAGGGGCTGGGGCACTGCCCCACTTCCCCTCTGCAGCTCTGGACCAGTGCTGAAGAGGCAGCAGGAAGACTGCTGACACGGCCCGTTTTGTTTCCAGCTGCCTGGAAACCTCCTACCACCCAAGAGAGTGGCGAAAGGATGACTCAGGTCCAAGGTTAGCCCTGGCCTCTCAAGGGTTATGCTGGCCACTGAGGCAAGAGGCTGAGTCCAGACCCTTACTTACATCCTAAGTAATGACCAGTGGGGATCGACAACACAAAGGGTAAGTGCCAGCTTCAGCAATGCCTATGACCCAGCTACGACTCAGCAGGCCATTCCCATTCTGGAAAGCAGGAGAGGCTGGGGCACATACACTATAAGAGGGACCCTCAGAGGACCAGGGCTAGCCTCTCCTTCCCCAAGGCTGGGTCAGTGGAACGGGCTCAGCCACAGCCACCGCTAACAAAGAAGCTGAACATGACAGGAAGCCTGTTTTGACTCCCAGGTAATTCTTACTGGCCGTGTGTGTAGGGATTGTGACATGGAGACCAGCTACTGGATTCAATTCCAGGGCCTGAGGAAGCAGAGGCGCTGCTGCCCCAGACCTGCTTAGTCTCCGTGTGGAAGCGGCCCCCCTTCCTCAGGGCTGAGGCATCGTTTTGACCTCCCTGACACCAGCCTGTTTCCCTGTGCCCACTCACCTCCGATTGTGCTCTCCTGGTACTCATGGAATTGTCCTTTGACAAAGCGGAGGACGAGGCTGGACTTGCCCACCGCGGACTCCCCGAGCAGGACCAGCTTGAACTGACAGATCTTGTTCCCAGCGGCTGGTCCGTTGGGTCGTGCTGCGCCTCCCCGACCCGCCATGGCCCGTCCTGCTGTGGTGGTACCAGTGAGCGTGGGGGTGGGGGCCGGTGCTATGTAAAGAGGCACTTGGTGGGGAGGGGGCCTCCAACTGCAAGGGAGAAATGAGAGGTCCGGAGTTAGTTCTCAGACTGTCGCACAGTGAGCCCTTCCTGAACCACAGGTCCTCCCCTTTGCCCTCCCTGATGACCTGGCGGACTGCCTTCCCTCCTCTCCACTGCCAGCCCTCCACCCCAGAAGTCAGGACAGAGCCTCACTAGGCTGGACTAGAGTGGCAAAGAGGAAAGTGGCCCCCCCAGCATTAGGCTCATGGTTCTGAGCAAATGTTCTCACTTCCCAATCTCAAACAGGTATGTTCACCTACAAATAAACAGCACAAAAGAGGAATGCATGTATGTCAGCCTGGCGAGTTAAGTCAACAGGCTGTTTGGGCTATTTAAAAAAAAAAAAAAACAAGGCCCAGGAAGACATGAGGTTTTAAGTCAACAAATAACCTGTCTGTCATCTGGTGCCAGGATCACCGCCCGCCCTGTGCAGAGCCAGAGTGGGTAGGGCAGCACAAGAGGGCACAGGGAGTCCCTGTAGAAAGTGCCTCAGGTAAGGTGCACGGCTCACAAGAGCCGTTTTTCTCCTGTTACCTCTGGAGGGACCGATCGACTGACAATCTGAGGTGGAATGATGCACCTCTGTGCACCAGAATGAAACCTGTAGTTCACTCGCTTATCCAGAGCCTCTTTCCGCACCCTCCTATTTTTGATGGGCCAAAAGTCTCACACACATTAAAAAACAAAACACACACAAAAAAAACAAACATACACCAAAGCCAGAGCGCTGCTGGCAGTCGGAATGGCTGCCAACTTTCTCTTTTAAATAGAGACCTTGGTTCCATTCTTACTGGCAGAGGCAGGGACACAGAGAAAGAAGAAGGGGGAGTTGTGAAGGACGGACGAAAACATAGGACACCAAGACCTGCACTCGAAGTAGCTGGTGTTCCCGCCCTGATATCTCAGCCGCTCAGGGAGTGATAGCTCTGGAGACTCAAACTTTCTGTAAGCTTTGGAACCCCAAAGAAGCATAAGGAGCCTAACTCGAGAAGCCTCTAGAAGATTTGTACCCAAATGCACAAAGAATGTTTTACAAATGAGTACTCTGAGTAGGTATTAAGTCTTGAACACTGTGTTCAGTGTTTGGACCTAGGATGGAAAGAAAAGATTTTTACTAAACTGCCTTTTGCATAATGGAGTCTATACAGGAAGGGTCTTAGGAAAAGATGCCAGGGAGAGCCCTTCTCTGCCCCTGGGGAAGGTAGGGAAGGAAGCATATTCCTTCATAGTCAATGGACAGGTGTGAATGAATAGGGATGTCTGGGAAGCAAGTGGTCTATGCCCATGCAAAACGCCGACAGTAAAGGGCTTGCTTTGTTCAGCCTCAAATTGCTTTCCACATCCAAGTTCTCCCAGCAGCTCTTAAAAAGTGAGCTTCAGGAAGAATGATTCACTAACCAGGAACAACAGCTTCCTTTCTGGATAGCACCAAAGGAAAAGAGCTTTGAAATGGGAGCCACCTCTTCCCCAAAAGTACAAGGAAGGAAATTTGGGGAGGTGTATCAATTAGTAACCAGAAATGCCATCTAAGTATGCCATAGTTAGGATGCCCTCTCATTCCATGCCAGTCAACAACGAGGTGGGTCTGTGCTTCCTTCACAATACCTACATAAGTTCTAGGAACTCAAACAGTGCTCACCAAATGAAATCACTTTACAGAAGCTAACATTTACTGAGCAACTGCACAGCCATTATCTCCTTTAAGCTTTAAAACAGCCTCCCATTTTTTAGATAAATAACTTGACACTCAGATGATACTAACTGTCCTGCTCAAGGCCACATAGCACACGAGGGACAGAGCCTGGATGCAAACTTGGGTGGCTGCACACAGGCACAAGCTGGTTGGTTATCAAACCATTCTCTCTGCTGTGGAGGAACAATGAAGGCAACACCCACCCTCTGTGTTTGGTTTTGGGTTGCTAGGTGGGTGAGACTCTCTGCTGGGCAGCTTTGCTGGCCCAGCAAGGTTTGGCTCTGGGGACAGTCACAGTGATCTTGCAGTCCCTTAACACTCCCAACAGTGGGAGGATCTGCCCTGGGCCAGGCAGGGCGATGGCATCAGAGGGAAAACCACAATGGAATTACACAGTTGGCTATTACCATGAGTGCAGGTGACACATCAACTTGGCTGGGACACTAGAGGAGATAACGAAGGAGCAAGGAGGCAAGGGGAACAGAAAACCATGTCCCTGATTCCAAAAAACAGCAGCTGGGGAGGGCTACTAAGGCTGGAGGGCAAGCAGCACCTACAAGCTGAGAAAAAATAGAGGCAGCACATCTAAGTCTTGTCCCTACCTAGTTAGGCTTCCAAACCTGCCCAGGCAGAATGTGACTTTTTAACCAGCCCAAAAGGGAGATGAGCAATTCTTATGCAGTGATTCTCAACCCTGTCTACATCAGAGTTGTCTGTGTGGCAGTCCCTAGAGAGCCCATAAAGGTTTGGAGCAGAGCTTGCATCTGCAGGTGCCACTGAAGCACAGCCAGGGCGAGTGCAGCTGGCACAGGGCAAGTGAACACAGGCATCAGCTTAAGGCACCACAAGGCGTGACTGTCTCCTGCCACTTCTGGGTCACCTTGTAGAAGCCAATTCGAGCTGAGTCTCACTGGTGCTATCAGCGATGGAATACACCAGAGTTTATGACAGTGTCTGCCAAGAGTCTTGTACACATAATATACAATAAACAGCAGCTAATAGTATTGACTATTATTGTTGCCATGTATGTGTGAGTGTGTGTGTGCCCGCACACGTGTGTGTGTGTGTGTGTGTGTGTGTGTGTGTGTTACTGGGGATTGAGCCAAGGGGCATTCTACTTCTGAGTTATACTCCCAGCCCTATTTTTTATTTTTATTTTTTGGTGGTACTGGGGATGGAACTCAGGGGCATTCTACCTCCGAGGTACACCGCCAGCCCTATTTTTTATTCTTTATTTTGAAACAGGGTCTCACTAAGTTGAATGCCTCACTAGGTAGCTGAGGTTGGCCAAGAACCCAGATCCTCGGGTCTCAGCCTCCCAAATGCTGGGACTACAAGCGTGTGCTACCACACCTGGCTCCCTATTTTATTCTTTACTTTGAAACAGGGTCTCACTAAGTTGTGAAGGGCCTCACAAGTTGCTGAGGCTGGCCGAGAGCCTGTAATCCTCCTGTCTCAGCCTCTGAAGTACTGAGATTACAAGCTTGTGCTACCATGTCTGGCTCTTTATTTTTATTTTGAAACAGGGTCTCACTACTTGCTGAGGCTGTCCTTGAACCTGCGATCCTCCTGTCTCAGTCTCCCAAGTACTGGGACTACAAGTGTGCACCGCCACACTGGAGTCTTATAACACCTTCTCTAAGACTACTGGTGAATAGACTCTGGCCTTCCCAATGAACCAAAACAGGCTCTACCTAAGCCTACACTGGCTGCTGACATGATCTGCCTGGTCACTGGACCTGCCTTCCAGAGACACCTGAGCAAATACACACAGCACTTTTTATGGTCCGTTGCCTCGTGATTTTTCTGGCCCCACTTAGTGATCACATGAGCTGAGATGTCCAATCTTCCGAGACAATAAAGCACTAAGAAAGACAATTTTGCCATGAAGGATGCACAGAGATATGGAATTGTTTAAGACAGGTGATGGCCAGACCCAGGGCCCCAGGAAGCTTTAGTCTCTCCCTTTACAAGATTGGGAAACTGAAGACACATCCCTGGCAGATGGTAAAAGTGAACGAATTCATGTACTGAGCTGTCCTGCCTCCCAGGTGGTGGATATCTTTTCTCCTGAACCAGTGGCAAAGATCACCCACCTTTACAGATCAGGTGATGAGATTATAAATTTAGATGATGGCAGAGTAGCTGAGTGTAGTGGCGCATACTTGTAATACAAGTACTTAGGAGGCTGAGACAGGATTGCAGGCTGGCAGCCAGCCTCAACTACCTAGGCCCTCCACAACTTAATGAGACCCTGTTTCAAAATAAAGAATAAAAAATAGGGCTGGGGGTGTAGTTCAGAGGTAGAATGCCCCTGGGTTCAATCCCCAGTACCTCAAAAAGAGGTAAGAAGAAGAAGAAGAAGAAGAAGAGGAGGAGGAGGAGGAGGAGAAG